>JAULBS010133748.1:0-13221 GCA_032355785.1 Symmetromphalus regularis | reverse complement strand
AACTGGGTGTAGGCAAACTTGGTGTAGGCAAACTGGGTGTAGGCAAACTTGGTGTAGGCAAACTGGGTGTAGGCAAACTTGGTGTAGGCAAACTGGGTGTAGGCAAACTTGGTGTAGGCAAACTGGGTGTAGGCAAACTTGGTGTAGGCAAACTGGGTGTAGGCAAACTTGGTGTAGGCAAACTGGGTGTAGGCAAAATGGGAGGACACCTCGGTGAAGAGGGAATCAATTTGTATCTGGATTGTCTGTATAATCTTGTTCATATTCATTTTGTGATCTCATTGAATGAAATTGCATTTCAGTGTCGTACCTGTTATAATAGAAATAAAACGTCCTTCTATTTTTAAAGATTTTATTACTCCGAAGATAAATGTTATAGGATTAGCTACGTACATTCCAAAAAAAAACGGGTCCCGCGGATTTCATTTGAAAGTTGGGGAGGGGGAGGGGCACTGAAAAGTAGATTACTGAAGGGCAGCAATGTTCATGGTGGAACCCCCTCCTACTTAGAAAAACTCTGGATTTCGGCCACTTTATTTTTTCACCGAGCCTGAAAATATTTTTATTCAGCAAAAACTCTTTAGTGATTTTTTTTATTAGTTCTCCCCCAAAAAGTGAAGGGGCATAGCCCATGCACCAACCCTACTCCGCGATGCCTGATAAAAGATCTTTTGAATATAAATATGTTCCGCCGCCAGATAAAATTATTTCTTCATACATTTTAACTAGTGATACGGTATCATCATGTATTATATTACAATTATATTTGTAAATAATATACACTGTTTAATCTAGCATATACTATTAGTTATTTCAAGTGCCATTTATTCTGAGTTAGTGCTTTCGTATCTTAAACGGATGCTGGAGTCTACAGGGTTCCATATAAAATGGATTAATGTATTTACAATGTACTAGTTAAAATTGTACTTATTTAAAAAAAAATGTCTTTATATTTAAAAACGTGTTTTATCGTGTATAAAAGTAAGAAACGGAACTTTTTTTGCAAGAACACAGTCATGCTGCGTGACGTCACACCAGAACAAACCATGTGTGAAACTGTTAATGGTGGCATGATGGCAGTTCTTTTCACTGAATGAGATCATCGTTATTAAATCTTTGTTGGCATGAGATCGCATTTCTGTGAATGGAAACGTTATTATATTTATATTACTGTTCATGCTGAACAAAAAAAGAAATCCAAATTAAACCAGAAATGTGTAATCGCTAACTTTAAAAACTGTCGTCTGAACGAAGTTACGCAATCACCACTCGACACTTCCCGTAGTGTTTTTCAATTACACCAGGGACGAACTAGGTGGCAATTTATAATAAGCATTGCCAATAAATAAACTACGTAGGTTTTGAACTTAATAAACTAGCGGGTTATGATTTTTTCTAATATCATTAAGTATAGGATAACAGGCCCGTACGCAGGATTTTCTTTAGGGGGGGTGCGTTTGTGAAGGCCCGAAGGTCCTGAACTGCTATTCTAGTAAATTAGCGTCAATCCAAATTTGCACTTACAGACCTCGACAGATTTAGGGGTGTGCGTGTGCACCCGTCACACCCCCCCTGCGTACGGGCCTGTAACTATATAATGTACTAATATAACATGATTTACATGTAAGCTCCGAGATGTATTAGTGACTATATAATGTAGTACTAATATAACATGATTTAGATGTAAGCTCAGAGATGTATTAGAGACTGTATGATGTAGTATTAATATATAACATGATATACACGTAAGCTCCGAGTCTATGTATTAGTGACTGTATGATGTAGTACTAACAGGCCATAGAATTTCAAATTTCATGGGAAACGCTTTTTCAGTTCTGTGCTTTTGGATCATGGGAACCCATCAGAATCTGTTTTTCGATTATCCAAAATAATGCATCAGTGATATGAAAATCATGAGAAATGAAATTTCAGTTCCATGATTTTGACAACATGGTACCAACATGCTACCAGTAATAATCGTTTCCGTGAAATCCTATTGCATGACTATTATAACATAAAATATAAGCTCAGAGATGTGTTTGTGGTTAGTGACTGTATTACGTAGTACTATTATAATGTAATATAATCTTTAAAATTTGTCAGTGGTTATATAAAATAGTACTATTAAAACATGCAATATAAGCTAGATTTATTAAAGACACTGTATAATGTAGTACTGTTATAACATACATTGTCAATATAAGCTCTGAGATTTGTTAGTGACTATTATGTAGTACTATATAAAGTTTCACCCTGGGAAATGTTTTAAGTTGAGAAAAAATAAAACATAGGAGATCAATCTTGCTTGTTCAGCATTTTGTCTGGTCTTTCAACTAGTGGTTATGTTTCTTCTGAATAACATTTGACAGCTTAACAGATTTATTTCTATTGTAATATTCAAGTACATCTTATCATGTTGCAGCTAATACTTGGGGATGCCAATACTATAAACAGTTTATTTTGGAGTTATGTCCCTTGACATGTTTGTTTAGTGTAGATTATAATCAGGTTACGAAATAAAGATGATATAACTTCTTTTTTTTTTGGTATATAATTTATAAACCATTCACAGCTCTAGAATTACAAGGTTCTAACTTAATAAGATTTATAAGGTACAAGATAGAACCTTGTTATTCTAGTTATACCAAAGGGGGTGGTTAACAGGGGCAAGTGACCCGGCATTCATGGATGCCCAAGAGCCAGTAAAAGAAAATAATACATATATTAATCTCAAATCACATGGGCCACCTATGCAGCACCTAGCCTCTCGATATTCATGTTCTAGGGTCTTGTACCAGGTTTTATACAGTCATCTCTATTTGGAAATAGTAGTGGCACAATTCACTAGTTGCTTGAAAGTTATTCCAGGTGGAAAATATCAAATCAGAAGTCAGTTTTGCTGATTTTCACATTTTACATGATACATGATGGAACATTCCATTTTCAGGTGAGTCAGGTGAGTGCAATCAGTTATTCACCTGTAAGAGAGAATTAATATAGGCTTGGATAATGGTCTTTTTCTTTTGAAAAGAATATATATTTTGTTCAGACTTGAGGATTTCACAAAATGGCAGAAACTATTTTGGTACCACATATTTGTAGACATTTTTGTTCAGCAAATTATCATTGTGTAAATCAATATTTTCACGCCTTTAATCACTGATTCTGATGGAAGAAAGGAAATTAATGATTATTAAACAATGCCCTGGGCAGCAAATTGTTTAATCAGTGGTAATTACGTGACAGACTTATTACAGTAATTGTGACATGTGATTCATTAGAAGACAGAAAAGCGAAATTAAATTCATGTGTGTTTCATGACATCTTGTTTATTCAGCAGCTATTGCATACAGTTATGTACATATTTATATAGGTGTCAAACACTGGTTAATGTAATTATGAGTACTTGTTTTCAGTTTGTAAAATGTTTAAAGGTTTTATGCAATTATCCAAAGATGAGAAAACACAAATCCTATATTTTGATATCACTCTCATTGGAATGACAAATGTTCTGTTGAGTGGAATTGATCTTATGGCCTCTTGTATCTCCTGATGAATTATAGCATTTTCAGGATTTTATTATTATTTACTAGAATCTGATATTCATGTAAGCCTCAGTGGTCCTGTAGAAGGACATCAGACTCTCAAGCTGAAGACTTTGGTTCAAAACTCGTTAGTGCCTGGCTCACACTTGCCAAGTGTCATAATTTCCCAGTTTGACATTCAATAGCTGATGATTAATAGATCAGTGTGTTCTACTCGTATCATTAAACAAACAAAAAGAAAGTAAAACATTCTGATGTTCGGAACAATTCCTCAAAGTCTATATCATATTTTATTCTTAATTCTGGAGTAAACATTCCTTATCTTTTTATTATTTATTATCTAATATAAATGTATTAATTAGATTAAATTATTGTTGTAGGCCTATCATTATTTTGTTATTCTGACATTTTTGAAGTAAAACTGAAAATTTCTAAAGCCTGAACCATTGTTGTCAAATAAAATGTTAAAAATAAAACTAATAATTAATTATTAAAACTTTTGGGGGGGGGGGGGGGGGCTGTTTTAACTGATCAACTAGAGCACATTGATTTATTAATCCTCGGCTATTGGATGTCAAATATTTGGTTATTTTGACACGTAGTCCAATGTGAACCATCCTCCAATGGGTTTTGAACTTCTATCATCATCTTGAGAGTCCGACATTCTACCACTGCACCACTGTGGTGCAAAACTATGTCTTATTAAAACTAATAATTGATGAATCATTGTAATTAGAGTTTTGTTCTCTGATAGAACTGTCCTAGTATAAATATTTTATTATTATACCGCAGTTCATTGTTCTTGAAGAGAAAAAGAAAATCCCCAAAGTTGGAGCCTTGCAGCTGATGGTCAAGTCAACTTTGAGAAAAAAAAACTATTTTTTTTTTGTTTTGAAACTAATAATTAATGAACAGTTTCAATTACAGTGTTGTTCGCTGTAAGAAAAACATAGAATGGAATTATTATTTACACCAGACTTGTACGTTGTTTTCAATTGTTTCAGTTTGCTGTAGTCGTAGTTTGTAATTATGGCTGAATCACCCCGGTGACTGCTTGATATCCAAACTAAATGAGATTGCTCGTCAATAATGGATGCGAATCGTGATTTCATTAGACGCTATTCATGTGGGTATCTTCTGTCTGATTTCCCATCTTTGTGTGCATCTTTGGTTAGCAGTAGACTGTTGGGTGTTTTGGTGTAGTGTGCTGTTTAAGTACTTCAGGAAGATGTCAATTATTAACTCTTGTCTTTCCATAACAGATACCATCTGGTCTGTTTGATGTGTTAGTATAGTGTACTCTTTGAGAATCTTTCAGAAGTTGTCAATAATCGACTTTTCTTTCCATAACAGATACCACATACCAAGTGTGTTAGTTTAGTGTGTTGTTTGAGTGACTAGAAAGATATCAGTTACTGACTGTTGTCTTTCCATAGCAGATAATCCACACCTTCAGTACTGTTTGATGTGTTTGTTTAGTGTGTTGTTTGAGTGACTTTAGAAAGATATCAATTATTAACTGTTTTCTTTTTGCATTGGATACCATTAGGATTGTTAACAGTTATTGCTGACAGGTGTGTAACATGGATCACTACATATACAGGTACAAATGTATATTGTTGAAGATATTATGTATTATATTATGTATTATATAGGTAAACTTTATAGTATTAAGAATGCTATGCTATTATAAGGGCCACTGTGCATGGATGTTATATAGATTTATTATACATAATCTATAATAAGGTATTGTTATGAAGGTGGGTATTAATGTATTATGGGGATCCTAGAAATCTACTTATTAATTGAAGAACATTTTCACAGAACTTGCTAGGTTCTCATTTTAAATATCAAGCTGAAAAAACACAATGTTTTACTGTTCTAGGTGGGGGGAAAATAAAACCCAGAGAACTGTTTAACACTGTTGAACAAGCACTGTTATAAATATTCTAATGGGTAACAGTACATCCAATATATATTTTATTTCGCTATCTTCAGTGGACTTACCTTGTTCTGTCAAAAACCTCCTGAGCTATTAATAATAAACTGTTATTTAATGTTAGATAATAATAGCATTTATGATCACTTTTGTCCAGTGAAGTTTTTATACTAGTTTTATTACATATTCCCAATATTCTGTCTCAAGCAATGTTATTTCAAGATGGCATTAAAAAATAAATAAACATTAACAGATAATAAAATTTACTGTTCTGGACCTCTATGCCAGGTTTCAGTGGATATAATACTGAGTTTATTATGGATTGAAGGATATACATCAAACTGCAGCACATTGAAATCATAGCTTGCTTTGTGTTCTTTATCTTGGTATTGAGCCTCACTGCATTGTGCAGTGAATTTATTCCCACTTATTGGTATTTCAGTATGTGGTAATACTAGATTATTCTTGGTCCTATTCACTCATAATCTGCCCGCTTACATAATTTAAGCCTGGAGACGTAAGCAAGACAGATCAACAGTGTGAAAGCAGTGGATAGATTTGTATCAGGTAAGTGACAGGAGTTTGCTTTTAACTCTGATTTTAGTGTTCGAACTGCTTTCTAGAAGTGTTATTAATCTGAAATAACTAAAATATTATTACTTGTTTAAAACTATATCTCTGAAAGAAGTGTCCAAGGGATTAACTTGCAAAATAATGTGATAGAAACTAAATACATGTGTATTTCTTGACTGGAGAAAACACGTTGAGAAGGAATATTCCACATGTGGCAAATGAAAAGTAAGTTGTTTTAACATGTGACAGATATAATGCTTGCTTAGACCTACAACAGCAGTATTAAAAAGCTGAGATATTTATAATAGGTTTGGTCTTCATGATTCTTAGTCCAAAAAAACCATATCAAAAACATGGGCAGATTGGGCAGTCTATCCGAGGCTGTTGCTATGATGCTGAAAGGGTGGATAACTAATTTCACAAACAAATTATACAGAAATTTGTGCCATATTTATTTACTGGTCAAATGAAAAGAAGGGATTGTTTGTTTAACTAGACCTGAGCATTGTTTATTCAGTAGCTATTAGGTATCAGACAGTCATGTATGTGTTTTGTGACTCATGGTATTTAGAGGAAATCTGCTACCACCACATAGGCTACTCTTTCAAAGTAGCAGCAAGGGAACTTTTATATGATTGTGTTTTCCTACAGATAGGATAGCACATAAATTAATATTTGATAAACCAATTGTAGACCACTAGTCAGTGCAAGTGACATATACTACCCATTGAGTCTTGTGGAGCTGGTTAAATGATTAAAGTAAAAACAATATAAAGATCATAACTGAAACACAGACCAAAATGCAAGGTTTTGTTTTTTATGTCAGAGGTGTTTTCATCATTTGGTGTTAATACTTAAACATCCTGTTCTCACATTATTGTGGAAGATTTTAATAATAGAAAGTTGTTATTTCTAACAGAATGCATCAATAATTGATTAGTGGGACATATTTAATATTTGATATTACTACATTCAACCTAGCACTGTACGAGTTAAATGTATTATTCAAATCAATAAAAACAGCCAGAAGGTAAAGAGATTTTCATTAATATATTATATAATCTTAAGTCTGTTATCAAATAAATCTATCGCTGTCAACAGACATTACCATTTCAAGTAATAAAATGCATGAATAGGCTTGACGTTTTATCAATATATCTTAAATACCATCCAAAGAAGATTGAATATAAAACCGAGTGTGGACCATTTAACTGCAGGGGAAATGAGTTCAAGTGCAAAAAACATTGTACATGGGTAATAACATTTAAATCTTCACATGTCATTATCATGGTTTAAAATGCTAGTTAAATATTTTATAATACAGAGTTATGTGAGCTGGGGTGTGGCACTACTTTTTAGGGAACAGCCAATAAAAACATCAAGTTTGGTGTTTTTTTTGGCTGAATAAAAATATTTTCAGGTTTGGTGGTCCTTCCACTTTCAAATGCACTCCCGTGGGTCTGAGGTGTCATTACACTTTTTGTAATTGAGTATCAAAGAAAACCATTTACATTATGTTATTCCAGAAAAAAACCTAATATATCAGTATACAAATACAGTCAACTGTGACAATAGCATTGTTCTGTTTGCATAATACATTCTGCTAAGCAGAACCATTTAAATGTCTAGTTAATTGTATAAGAAAATGTAAAAAAACTACTTTTTTATTTCCAAGTTGCAAAACAACATGGCAAAATATTTATTTTTTAATTCAAATAATAAAAATCTGATGATGGCTGGTAGGTACTGTGATAAAATTTCAGTAATATGCTGGGAGGGGTGGAAGGGGGTTAAATAACCATACAATCATTCAATAAAATCTCAGTCATGGCAATGGATTCAAGCCCGTAGCCAGGGGTGTTTGTAGGGTTCGAATGAACCCCCCTTTTTCTGAAGTGTCCTTTCAAACTAGGCTAATTGCCTGTTTTTTTAATATATATTTATTGGCCTATGTAATCAATTAAATAAGGCCTGTAACTGTCAAAAATACAAGGGCTTCAAGAGGGTTTCACCCCCTTATCCCCCACCAGAGGCTTTGGCCCTGGATCACACCGGGAGCCCTAGGCAGTCCCCAGCCAAGTGTTGCTTGCTATGCTCGTAAGTGCCCTTTTAATACCAAAAAGAACCCCCATTCAAAAATCCTGGCTATGGGCTTGGGATTCTTAATCTCAGTACTGGATTCAACCAATGGTAAGTGCTCCTCAAAGCCCTATGGTAGGTGTACACCACTTGCACTGACTAGTTGTTCATAACTGGTTTACCAAATGCAATGGTATGTGGTATCCTGTTTGTGGGAAGTTCATATAAAAGAATGCTGGCTGCTGATCAGAAAGAATAGTCTATGTGGCAGTGGTGGGTTTTCTCTAAAGGTCATCAGTTGCAAAATACAACATGTCTGACACCTAATAGCTGTAAATTAACAATATGTTGGGGTATCATTAAACAAACCAATCCTTTCCATTTTCAAGAGTATATCTCCCATCATTATAATGCACCCACCAGCATCTGGATCCACCTCTGAATAGGAAACTAATGTATATAGATATATTGTTCAATTCAATTATAAAATATTTTGGTTGACATTTAAAATTAGGGTAGGTCGGGTCACTGGAATTACACTATTTAAACATCTTTGTTTTCTTATCTCATGTATTTGTTTTCATCTGATTAAAGGTAGATGTAAATAGGTTTTTAAATCTAGATAAGTTTGCTCCAGTTCAGCAGTTGCATTACGAACAAGACATTTATATAGGGCTAAGTGGGTACTCGCCAAACACAGCACCAAGGAGACGCTAGCCCAGTGTTTGAGTAAGGTTATTAATCAACTACACAGAGACCACACGTCCAGCCTTACACTGTATTGTTTAGTCTTTTCATAAGACAGTTTGCTCTTGTATAATGCTTATGAATAGATGACAGGAGTGTTGACTGGATATACATACATGCTATAAGAGACGAAGGAACATTAATGTGCTTGTACAATGGCTGGAAATGGAAGTAAGATTATTAGTAATTTAAGTAGTGTATGAAGCAGGTTTAAGGTGAAAGTAAGGGAATGTTGTCGTGATCAGACTTGTCAATGAGAGTAAACAGTGAATATGTATATATCACATGCTTACAGGCTGTGGTATTTCACTTTGTCAGCTATTACATGAATCGTGTGCATGTTGTAAAACTGTTTAATTAAACATTATTGCTGTGAGATCTGAATTATGGGACAGATCACTGTTTAACTGTACATAGCTATATACATTGTGTATGATTGAGTTAGTCCACCAGCTATTACAGGTAATCAACAAATGTATGTACATCAGTAGTGAGGGCCTATTAAATGACACACATTATAGCTGTGAGATCTGAATAATGAGACACATCATTGTTTAACTGCACATAGCTATATATATTGTGTATTATTTGAGTTAGTCCATCAGCTATTACAGGTAGGTATCAACACAAGTATGTACATCAAAGATGAGAGCCTATTAAATGACACATATTATGGCTGTGAAATCTGAATTATGAGACAGATCACTGTTTAACTGTACATAGCTATATATATTGTGTGTGATTTACTTCATCAGCTATTACAGGTAGGTATCAACACAAGTATGTACATCAATGATGAGAGCCTATTAAATGACACATATTATGGCTGTGAAATCTGAATTATGAGACAGATCACTGTTTTAACTGTACATAGCTATATATATTGTGTGTGATTTACTTCATCAGCTATTACAGGTAGGTATCAACACATGTATGTACATCAATGGTTAGGGCCTATTAAATTACACACATTATGGTGTGAGATCCAAATGATGAGACAGATCACAGCTTAAATTTACAGTTATTTGTGATTGAGATTTACTTAGTTCATCAGCTATTACAGGCAGGTATCAACAAACATATGTTCATGAATGGTGTAGGCCTATTCAATTACACACGTTATGGCTGTCAGATATGAACAATGAGAAAGATCAATCTATTTAACAGTACATAGCTATGTGTGATTTGAGTTAGGTTGTCATCTGTTATGGACAGCTATATGAACAAATGTCTAAACATGCAAGGGTTAGGGCTATTAAATTATGTGCACTGTTAGTTGATAGAATGAGTTCTAATAAACAGTTTTATATACATGTACCTATAAATCATATGATCTCCCCCCTTGGCTATGGGCCTATTGTGTCTTCACATGCGTATGTATATATGCACGCACATGTGAATATGTATTAGTTCATATTATGCAAGATGGTTTCACTTAAAAAGTAATACATGGCCATAATTTGACATAAATAGTCAAATGGTCCATAATACATGTAAAATGTTAAAACATGGTAAATAGATTAAAAAACCCATTCAAGTGAAGTACATTTTTCTCTTGGAAAAAAAGAACCATTTTATTCCAATCGTTTTTGAGAATATTCAGGTATGGCCAGATGTGAAATGTTATAGCCAATCTGCATAAAAACTGGCTTGTTAAGCTGTTTGAAGGGTGAGCTGGCTAATGTATTTTATATTAAGCTAGGTGCGGTTAAGTGATTTACAACCAGATTGCTTACTGGACATGTAATAAAATGTCAGTTGTTGCAGAAATAATTGTTAATCAATACCGACCTGAAGGGTAGGACTTGGCAAACATTCAAAGTCAGAGGAACTCTACCAGAAATCAGGCCCTGGGACATTACAATGACCGTATGTGTACCATACATTTAACTAACAAAATGCCAAACTCATTTTTGTTATTCCAAAAGTTTTATTGTTTAATTATCCGTAACTCACCACCATCACCGTTTCAGTTGTTGACCATTTAAACATATTTGTCCAAACAATGGTTAAACATATGTATTAGCTACAGTAGATACTAATAGCTGATCTATACCTGATTCTAAACAAATGCAGCCTTTGAAATTCAGATAGTATTGTGTTGACATTTAATTGACATCACTAAATCCTTTTATTGTGGAATTTATATCAGAAACTTTAAGGAGCATGCTGCATAATATATATTTTTGTTTTGGAAGTACAAAGCTGCCACAAACTATTTCTACGATAGCTTTTATCGTGGCTGTACCAATTGTCTCATGCAGATGTAGGTCCTGTGTATATAATATAGAACAAAAGATTTGAGATATTTTCCATAGATCTGTAAAAAAAAGATTTGAATTTTTAAAATTGATTGTTACTTCAAAAATGTTCTGTTCCAACCAGTGATCCACAACAGGTTCATCAAAGGCTGTGATATGTGCTGTCCTGTCTGTGGTATGGTGCATATAAAAGACCCTTTGTTGGAAAAGAGTAGCCTATATGGTGGAAGAGGGTTTTCTCTAAATACATAATGACCATATGATTGACATCCAATAGCTGATGATAAGATAAAAATCAGTGTGCTCTAGAGGCGTTGTTAAATAAAACAAACTTTATTTTACTTCAAAAACTTCAATAATACATGTATTAACAATGTGTTTTAAAAATTGCAGTTGGTATTTGTGTAAAGAAGTTTAATATTTTCGTACCAGATTATGTCAGTCTCACATTGTGTGTGGTTAAGAGTCTATTTGATAATATTGTTAAATAATACAACAATGTATGTGAAGATATTTTGTATAACAACTGAAAAGCACAAAACTTGCTAAGTCCAGAGAATAACAATGTTTTATAAGCAATGATGCTCTTTTGTTTTGTTTAGCAAGATCACTAAAGCACATTGATTTATTAATCATCGGATGTCAAACATTTGTTAATTTTGATACATACCAGTAGTCAGGTGTGAGACAGCCTCCAATGGGTTTTGAACAAGTGTCTTCAGATTGAAAGCCTAATGTCCTACCACTGGACCACAAAGGCTCACAAATCAAAATGCATGCTGCCATAAGTGAAAAAAATTCAGAAAATGTGTAACATTGTATCAATAAGTAACAGTATTTTAAACATGTATTTAATATATTTATATCAGTTTATGGTAATCAAATTGTGGACTTAGTGAATTTTGTGAAAAGACTTATTTTTAAAGTTTACAGGAATTCTGAGTGTTAATGTGTTAGGACATTTTTTATTTTATCATTTGGTTCACAGGTTGTTTTTCTCTAAAACGTAGGTCCAATTCACAATAGGACTGAGAGATAGAAATATAATTGTTACATCAGGGTTTTTCTCATTCAAATTTAATAATTTGAAGGAGGAAAACATACTAAATTATCCATTCGTTGTAGCCTATACAGTGGTGCTGGATTTTTTTTTTTTTTTACATTGTAGACAAGCTTTTGAAATTTTTTATCTTTGTATAATGTCATTCATAATGTCCAAATGTAAGATTTGTGGGTTTTTTCACTTTCAAGGTTTTTAACGTTGGCAGATCCATTATATCAAGTCATAAACATTAAAAGGCCATAGCTATTTCTGTAATTAAAAGAGAAACAAATAGCAGTAATTCATTAAAATATGTAAAATATGTCTTGAGGCATGATATATAATAATAGGTTTTCTTCATGTCTTCTTCTTAAAGTCATTCATCAAGAAATATATCGGTGATACTGTGGTTAAGCAGCCAGTCTCACAGCTGATAGGTACTGGGATCAAATTTCAGTCGAGGTATTGGATTTTTAATCTTGATACTGGCTCTATTCCAGAGTGAGTGCTCTGCAAGGATCAGTGGGTAGGTGTAAGCCACTTACACTGACCAGTGGTC
This sequence comes from Symmetromphalus regularis, assembly GCA_032355785.1. Classification (NCBI taxonomy): domain Eukaryota; kingdom Metazoa; phylum Mollusca; class Gastropoda; order Neomphalida; family Neomphalidae; genus Symmetromphalus; species Symmetromphalus regularis. The sequence continues at coordinate 476 of JAULBS010133748.1, read as the reverse complement.
CACAACTAGTTTATCAAAGGCTGTGGTATGTGCTGTTTTGTCTGTGGGAAAGTACATATAAAATATCCATTGCTACTAATCAGAAAGAGTAGCCTATGTGGCAGTAGTGGGTTTCCTCTAAAGACCATGAGTCATAGAATATCATATGTCAGACAACTAATAGCAGCTGAATAAACAATGTGCTGGGATGTCGGTGAACAAATAATCCTTTCCTTTCTTTCCTTTCAAAGTTTCATCAAGAAATAGTTGAGAAAAAAAAATGAAATTTTTAGTTCAAATCTAGCCTGGAGTGATTTTATATACCAATCTATTGTATTTAACAAATCAACTCTCTCAGTCCTATTGTGAACAGCTCGAGAATGGTTGACCCCATGCAGTGGAGGATATAATAACTATATTAATATTAGTGAGAGCAATGGAAACACAGAACTCTTTCAAAAAGATAGCTATAACTGTGTTCCACATGAATGGAGATA
>JAULBS010133747.1:0-28097 GCA_032355785.1 Symmetromphalus regularis | reverse complement strand
TGGTCGGAAACTGAAGCGTTTGTAGCCAGTAAATTGCAGGGCTTTGCTCTTTAGTGGGTATATGGCCCACATTGGACAGATTTTCTCCCTAACTCCCTAAGACTAAGTACATTAAGTTTTATTTAAATTATTTGAAAAGTATGAACCAATTCCTACTCTAAGTATCACGAGTTTAAACTGGTAATTAATTGGTATGAACTAGTGAAATGTCCTGCTCCTTACTAGTAATACTACTGAGACTGTCTTGGTCTGAGTCTAATCACTTTAAGTTTAACATTTAATGATGGATGTGACCTTGATTTTATTTTCATAGAGATCAATAACACTTGAATATTGTAAGAATGTCGAATACAAACAGGCGAATTTCAAATAATATACAATAAAGCAATACAAAATCAAAGCAATTGTTTACAATTTATTGTAACGAAATTACAAGAACATGCACCGACATATTTTGGGTAAAGTCCGATACAAAACGATTATCATGCGCAACGTTCCGAATAATATCATGAACACACAAGATACGATTAAATAACAGCATAGAAAATATCAAGCATTTAATTTAAGTTCATGAGAATCTTACTTTTGATACCAAGATCACCAAAATGCGGTTGTATGTCCTTGACACTCCACAACCGGTACTTTCTTTTCCTATTGAATAACCAGTCTATTTCATTCTTCCTTTTGAGTGGATACTTCTTCCTATGTAAGGGCACCATTAGAGTGGGAAGGGGGGGGGGGGGAGATAGTAATTTCTTTCTTTTAAATACAGTAGAAATATTGATAGTTGATGTAACTTATTTATTGTGACAAAATTATTAAATGCCAGACTATTTAGTTGAATATATAACAGGTAAGGTAAAGGACTAAATTTCGTTAAGCCTCGTATTTTTAGTTGTCTGAGTGCCTGACTTGATGATATCATAGCTTAGTCGAAATATATATTATGCTTAGGGATATATTCCTCGTAGTCTGCAATGTGCCATCTTACTGTTTTAGACGCAGTAACATTCACAGACGTATCAGATGAGTGGTCGTATAAGCAGCTGCCTCAGAATTTACAACTTTGTAATGGCAATCAGTGAATGTTTTTGTTGTATTTTAGGTGGAGGTTAATGCATTAGCTGCGTTAATTGCGTTCTATTTTATTAAATCTTACATATCCGACTGGTTATTTATATCGCATATATAATGCGGGGTACCTCAAAGATACTATAATATAAGTGTACATGTACATAATTATGATAACAGTTAGTTTTTGATATAATGAATATTTCATTATCTACACAGGGTATGTGAAGTAGAATCAAACGATGGGTTAAGGTACAAACGATTTATCATCCATCCATCTTTCTGTCCATTCGTCAGTCCGTTAGTTCTTCAATACGCCACATATTCCCATCTCCTAACTTATCAACCAATTTCCTTTGTTCAGCTATACACGTGCGTGTTCTTTCTTTTTAGTTTTCCACAGGCACACCGATTCACTAAATGTCTGGTCATTTGTTATACTTTGACAATCAGCAACACATGACTGAACGTTGCTTCTGTTAACCAGTGTCTGCCTATCCATCTAGATTCTGGTTGGTTATAGTTATTTTCCAATTAATGTTCAAGCACGCTGTCCGGGCTCAATTCTGCTTCCTGTGTCGTCTGTCCAAAATATAGTTGGCTACTCTTAGTAGGAGAGACGAAACTCGTTGCCACTAGTGTGGCTACTCGTACAGATACAAATAAAAAAAAATATTATATCTTTTGCATATACAATGTACTATCTTGTAGACAGAATAGCCTTTAATAGCACAAATCACGGCCTTTAATAAGTCAATTATGGAACACTGATCAGTGTTAAGTTGAGTAAACCTACCCAGTGAGCCTTGCAGAGCATACAGTCTGTGTTGGAGCTGGTACTAAGATTAAAAATACGATGCCTCGACTAAGATTTGATCCCAGTACCTACTGACCAGAGAGTCCGATAGCGTTACCACTCATCAACGAGGCTTGTAATCATCTAGATTCTTCCAGCTGAACGTTCATCTAACAAACCATAAGGTAGATGATTTATCCATCACTTTCCATATAAAAATTATATATGCATACATATATACATACATACACGCACACAAACACACACACATCTACGCACGAATACACATACACACATAGATACATACATGCATAGACACACACACAAGCACGCACGCACACATACATGTATACATAAATGTACATACACATACATACAGACACACACACACACAAACATAAATCAAATGAAGAGATGCTAACCATTTTTTCTAATAAATAAATGAACTGACGATAATAGGTCGCAGTAATAATGTTTCTTCAGAGTATATAAATGTTCTTTTTTCGTTCAGTATATTCCTTTTTAGAAAGTCATTTGGAAATCGACCAAATTTTAAAAAATTAAATTTTATTGACATTTGACGTTATTACAATATTTAGAGAGAAAAAAATTCTGTTAGTAACTTGAAATCGATGTTTGCTGGCAATGCAAACATAACAATATATATGTAAAAGGTTGTACAGTGAAAGCTATTTATAACAGCCACCAAGATGATCTAAAAGTGAATGTATAACCAGGTGACTTTCCATAGAAATAGATGTGTTTGTACCTCGAAGTTCATATTTAAAGTCGTCTTTTTATTGTACAAAGGTGACTGTTAATACAGTTTTTATGTTACAGCAGGTTTGTCTGTACAGAACAGAGATAAACATGCGGGGTATTTGGAGTAAAATTGTTGGCGAAAAGGTAACTACTGACATAGAAATCGAAGCTCATCAAAACCTTCTATGATTTCTAAAATAAATAATATATAACAACACACAATCCACCTAACCTTTATAAAATCTTGTTGACTTATTTAAACGAAAACATTGTTCAAAATTTTAAAGTCATATTTCTGTTTAAAGTATAGTACAAGATTACTTTTCGCAAACCAAGGTGACGAAATATATTTATTAATGAAGATAGCCTACCAATACTTGATCTTGAATAAAGTATTTATATGCCATTAGAAAGTCATTGTATTTAACAGTACAAAGGTCTTCTGTATTGCCTCACCAGTACAAAGATATTCTGTATTGCCTCACCAGTACAAAGATATTCTGGATTGCCTCAGCAGTACAAAAGTCCTCTGGATTACGTCACAAGTACAAATTTCTTCTCTATTGCCTCACCAATACAAATGTCTTCTGGATTGCCTCACCATTACAAATGTCTTCTGGATTGCCTTACCATTAGAAATGTCTTCTGGTTTGCCTCACCATTACAAATGTCTTCTGGATTGCCTCACCAGTACAAAAACGTTCTGGATTGCCTCACCAGTACAAATGTCTTCTGGATTGCCTCGCCAATACAAAGATATTCTGGATTGCTTCACCAGTACAAATGTCTTCTGGATTGCCTCACCAGTAGAAATGTCTTCTGGATTGCCTGTCCATTACAAATGTCTTCTGGATTGCCTCACCAGTACAAATGTCTTCTGGATTGCCTGTCCATTACAAATGTCTTTTTGATTGCCTCACCATTACAAATGTCTTCTGGGTTGATTCATCAGTACAAATGTCTTCTTGATTGCCTCATCAGTAGAAATGTTTTCTGTATTGCCTCACCAGTAAAAATGTCACTGGATTGCCTGTCCAGTACAAATTCATCCGTATTGCCTCACCAGTAAAAATTCACTGGATTGCCTGTCCAGTACAAAATTCTTCTGTATTGCTTCACCAGTAAAAATTCACTGGATTGCCTGTCCAGTACAAATTTCTTCTGTATTGCCTCACCACTAAAAATGTTACTGGATTGCCTGTCCAGTACAAATTTCTTCTGTATTGCCTCACCACTACAAAGGACCTGGATTGCCTGTCCAGTACAAATGTCTTCTGGATTGCCTCACCATTACAAAGGACCTGGATTGCCTGTCCAGTACAAATGTCTTCTGGATTGCCTCACCAGTACAAATGTCTTCTGGATTGCCTCACCATTACAGAGGTCTTCTGGATTGCCTCACCATTACAAAGGTCTTCTGGATTGCTTCACCAGTACAAATGTCTTCTGGATTGCCTCACCAGTACAAATGTCTTCTGGATTGCCTCACCAGTAGAAATGTCTTCTGTATTGCCTCACCAGTAAAAATGTCACTGGATTGCCTGTCCAGTACAAATTTCTTCTCTATTGCCTCACCAGTAAAAATGTCACTGGATTGCCTGTCCAGTACAAATTTCTTCTATATTGCCTCACCATTACAAAGGACATGGATTGCCTGTCCAGTACAAATTTCTTCTGTATTGCCTCACCATTACAAAGGACATGGATTGCCTGTCCAGTAAAAATGTCTTCTGTATTGCCTCACCATTACAAAGGACATGGATTGCCTCATCATTATAAAGGTCTTCTGGATTGCCTCATCATAATAAATTATTTGTGGTCTACCACAGCAGGAAAGAGATAAATGCTGAGTGTTCAGTGAATATACGAGTAATTATGTGTAAATGTATCTGTACAACACTTTCTTGAAGTATTGCTGTATATCACTACATGCCAATAAGGAGCAGGATAGCGTAAAATATAAAATACTGATTGGTTTTACAGAATTACTGTTTGGCGTGTACGTTCGTGTGATAAAGGCACGTGTGGAAATATTTGATTTCATTACTTGTGAATATCATCAAGTATCATCTTCCAACTCTGATTATAAGTTGTGAAGCAATCAACGCTGTTTACGTTTTTAGTGGGATGAGGGAAATGTGTGTACCAATAATTATGAAAAATGTCAAGATGCAGTCAAATGTAATATTGTCTCGGAGTCCACATTTGTTGTTTGTTTGACAAAAAGTTTGTGTGCGTATGTGTTCCTATTCCTTTTTTTACGAACATTCTTTTATTCGTTTAATAATTTATTAAAATCTCCTTTAAATCGATTGTTGATGCTAATCTTAAAAACCAGTGCACTATAATAAAATTAAATTATAGCAGACTGCACTATTGATTGAAATTCTACCAGCAAGATGGTTATTAATTCCTATTCTGTATTACGTAATCTCCAGACTTAATAAGCCAAGACAAATATGACACTGCCAAGACCACGGCGCTTCCTGTGCAATTTCCGGTGCGAGAAGAGGAACAAAAAATAGCCGTTGTTTAATTTCCCAAGACATCGGACATCATAGGGCTGTGTTAATAAGTTGGACTATCTCAATCTTGCTCCATACTACTACCAGAGCTGGGCGTAGCCCAATTATAGATAATGAGTGTCCAGCCAATGCATTCATGGCGTCAATATCCCCTTGTAGATCATCTGGACTATTTCCCGTTCCAGCTACTGCTTCGTTATTAGTATATCAAATAAGAACAGTGTATTCAGCGTGATTCCAACCTACTGCATCGACTCGTGGAATTTGATAGTTAAGGACATTCGTTTCGTGTCGGACAGGACATTTATAGGCTTCTTTCCATGATAGAAATTATTCTGGGTAATTATAAAAAAGTTTGAACTAGTCAGAGGCAAGTACTATAGAACCACTTTATCGGGTAAAAAAAATAAAATCTTTGGACTTTCTTTTTCCTTTTCAAAATGAGGCCAGAAAGTTCGTGTCGAACAGGACAAAAAGTGAAGTGTTTTGTTTTTTGCATGTTGGGAAAGTGAAAAGTTCCTCCCAACCATGTGGTAATCATAAAATTAAGTCAAGTAATTTTGTTTCCCTACATCATAGATAGGTTTCAGAAGAAATTTAGGTTTCTTAACTCAAATATAGCCGAGAGCGTGGATGGGGAGTCAAAAGTTCCCACTTGGCCAGCGTGTCGGACAGGACAATTTTTCACTTGAGGTAAAAATGACTAAAAACACATATTATTAGTATAAAATGAATTTTATTACATATATGTATTCTAAATTTTACATTTTTAAGTGGTAGAATCAAGAAAAAATTATCAGGAATTAATACAACAGGAAAAAACTATGAAAAACATGTGTCCTGTCCGACACGCTTATTTCCATGGTTGCATATGAAAAACCTAATTTGTATAATCAAGAGGTAAAAAATTTGACCCAAATTTTGGTTTTCAGATCAATTGACATAAATATGTTATATACATGTATGTATCTAACACATCCAATTGTTATTTTGCTTAGATTCAAACCTTTAATTTTTTTTATACAACTTCACAAATACCATGAAATGGCCCTTAATGGCAGCTTTTGTTCTGTCTTTGGAAAAGAAAATACATTCTTTTTTGCTAATCGAAAAGAGTAACGTATGTGGTGGCAGCGGCGATCATAACATTTTCATATATGCCATATTTTTTACATCTAATTGTAATAATATTTGATATTTATTGCTCATAATTTTATCCATTATCATATTTCAACATTTTCCTTTTTGTGATTGTTTTGATTTGTTTAAAAATCTTTTCTGTCGGATATTTTGTGACTAATACATATTTGTGTACTTTTCCAAATGTGTACGTAATTTCTAAATAGAGTAACTAATAATTCAGTTTTAAAAATCCTTAAATCACAATGAAAGAAAAGGTACTCGAGCACAGATGTTAATCAATATACTAGTACGTGATAACAGGGAGAAACGGTTTATAGTAAGACAGTACAGATAAACCAGCAACAATACTAATGATCAATAATATTTTCAAATTTTATAATTGACAATATCATTGTCAATAAAATTTATCCTGTATGAGCTGCTTTAAGGATTGCCCGGGAAATTGACATACAGGTGGAATTAAGAGAATTTTGTGCAGGTGCAATATTGTAGTTGCAGGTGCAGTGTGGCCTAGTTTCTCAATTCAGGCGACACACTGGATTGAAACACTTGAAGTGTTAATTATACAGGGTTTTCTTGTATTTCATATATTCTGAATAAATTGGATATGTTGTTAGGAATAAAAGTCTGGTGTGTCGCACGAAATCCAATCATGTTGTTTTATGTTTTTAGGCAAAATTGACCATTACGAGAAATGCAGGCTTTCGGGTACACTAAGTACCGATTTCACTGCTTTTAAACTTTCTCATTAGTTTTAACAGAAAGAGCAGGATATAGCGTGTCCGCCTGTGAACCGGTCGTTCATCGGATCAATCCTTCTCAGTTAACCCATTTATAGTTTAGGCTATTTTCCGTTCCAGCCAGTGGTCAACAACTGTATCTTCAAAGGCCGTGCTATCTGCTGTCCTGTCTGAGAGGCGGTGCATATAAAATACTTCTTGCTGCTTTTCGGAAAGAGTAGCCTATGTGGCTGCAGCGGATTTTCTCTAAAGAGATATGTCAGAATGATTGACGCCCAATAGCCAATGATAAGATAAAAATCAATGTGCTCTAGAGGCGTCGTTAAATAAACAAACGTTAATTTAGATTTAACAGAAAGCGCACAAACAAGCGTGTGCTGACTATTTCGTCATGAGCATACAAAAATCTGAAATTTTGAAAGAGTATGACGCAAAAAGATTTAATATTGGGATAGGGGTGTCCAAAGTTAGTTAATACAAATAATGTATAATGGGAAAAATACTGGTGGCAGAGGTGGTGTCTGAACAATACCCTCCCACCCACCCCCACCCCCATCATTCTTTGATATGTCTGATGATTGAAAGGACGGACTTTACATGCATGTAACCGCCTACATTGTATAAAGTACAGAATAAGCGCAAAGGATAAACACATGGGCTGTTAACATCGATTTATAACCCATTAGCCAGATCTTTGTACAGTCTCTACCAAACATCTGCTTTTGAAATACTCTAATGGCGTTAGATGTGTATTCAAAGAAAATATGTTTCAAGTCTGCTGGAATCCGGATCTCTGTTCTTACTACAACAGAAATGTCAGTCTGCCGATGTCCGACATGTATCTGTTTTCATCTAATATAGTCTGCGAACAATGGATGACAGAACCATCAGGAACCATCGTTTTTGTATACCGTAGATACTTCAGTACAAGTCGGATTCCGAATAGTCTAGAACAGTATTGAGCTAACCATACATCTGAATACATAGAGCCCGAGGGTCTCATAGAGAAACTGTGTTAAGTTAAAACTAACCTTCTATGTCAAACGATAGTTTATGCATTCCTATTATAGGGAGTTCCAGTCTTAGACGCACCATTATTATGGGTGAATATCACAATACATTTTAATATGTAATTCATTGTAATTTCTCTATCATAACTCAATGTAAAATTTATCACAATGTCAGACCATGCATAGGATTAGCATTTTTTGGTTTTAAAATATAATTATCTGGTTATTATTCAGCAAAAAAAATATATTCTGATCATTAATATTTTAGCTATGCAACCATAAACCTGCGGTCCTTCGTACGTCACTGTTTAATAAAATGTACATGCAACAATAGTTCTTGTTCTGTACTAATTGCAGCAATAATAGTATAAAGACTGTGCAAATAAATCCACAAATTCTCTCTCTCTCTCTCTCTCTGCATATTTGTATATATGTATGTATGTATGTTCGTTGGGATGCACGCACGCGCAGATATTGTGAAAAAGTGTCGCACTCTAACCTCGTATTAAACTAATTACGATACTTTTAAAACATTTACTTTATGAACTCTGTTCAGTTTTATAGCCACAAGCAATCTGCTACATCAAAAGAGGATGAACTATAGTAATCTATTAACAGTCAATGAAAGGCAGTGAACACACTTTAGAATTGCAGTTCATCGTAAAATCAATATTACAATATCACCAAGAACAACAGGAATATTTTTGTTCTCAAACAAAAAGTTAGACATTCTCCTTCAAGTAATTGACTGCATTCCATTCAGTTCGTTTTCTATAATGAATTGCGTGTACTGTGCCATTTGCGGATTTAGATTTTTTTAAAGGGATTGGCGCGAAGTGCAATGTTCCATGATCTTATATTGAGGACGCCATTTAGTTATTTATGTTTTATAAAGTTCTGTAAATGGAAGGAGAGAAAGTTTTAGTATATATAACAACAAATAAACTGTATGATGTTTTTATGCACTTGCTAACAGTAGCACTGCTATAGTCAATATTTATACTGTATGATGTTTTTATGCACTTGCTAACAGTAGCACTGCTATAGTCAATATTTATATTGACAATAGCAGTGCTACTGTTAGTAAGTGCATAAAAATATCATACAGTTTATTTTAAATAGTATTTCCCTGAGGAGAAACGACTATATTTATATTTACAAAGTAAAAAATACTTGTGATAGGAAGGGGCTGCTGTTTCTTGGCTGTGTCAGTATGACAACTCCCTATGATATGTGTGAGTGTGTGTGTGTGTGTGTGTGTGTACGTGTGTGTGTGTGTGTGTACGTGTGTGTGTGTGTGTACGTGTGTGTGTGTGTGTGTGTGTGTATGTGTGTGTGTTGTGTGGAAGTCATTCACACTAAAGATTCTCATATTTACTGATGTTTCACTCTAGAAAAATGGGCCTTTATGATGCAATAATTTTCATAAAGTAGAAACAATTTTCATAAAGTGGTGGACGATGTTGTTCTGTTGTTTTACGTGCCTGTCTTAACCTTTTTACAGGGGATGGGGAGGTTAATAGTGTCAAAATAATTCCTAGGTGGAAGTAGGGCTGAAGGTTATTTGATATTGGAAAAAGATTGTAAATGACTTGGGGACAGTTGCTCCTAGCACCTTGTAGCTACAGCCCTACCAATACTGATCTCTCTACAGACAAATCATTATTTTTAGCAATGCTAACGTATGACCGCATCTTCTCTAAACATAAGCGTACGACACGTATCGTATGCAAACACCCCCCTCCCAAAAAAAAAAAAAAAAGGAAATCAGGAGGGTCATTCCATGTCAGATCAACAAATGGCTTCCACCACTACGTCTTAGAATTAGTCGAAAAAATATATGTCAAAATATCCATTAAAAAAATGATATCCTGAAAATTTTAACTTAATCCGATATTTTTTCAAATTTTGGCAGTTTTGAAGATTTCTGTTTTTGTCAGATTTGTGGCATTTTTTAATGTGAATTTCCGCGACACTTTTGATTATCATTTTCAAAACTTAATAAAAGTTGTAATAATTATCGCAGAGCTTTCAAATTTGGTATTTAAACTAATCAGATAATGGGGAATCCAAATGACCTAACTTTGGAGATACTTCACTTCAAGTATTTTTGAGACGTGCCCACGTCCAGTTTGGTTCGGGCACGCTCACCACGGACCCAATGTCTTTAAACAAGGGCACTGGGTCCGGGGAGAATTTGGAGATAGAACTTCAGTCATTTATATACCGTAGAATTTTTTTTATTTTATCAAGGGAAATAACTCTTATTATCTCAAGAGTATTTCCCTTGACATTATAAATTCTTTCCTATATTAAATGACTGAAGTTCTATATCAAAAGTGTTGCTGAAATTTACATTAAAAAATGCCACAAATCTGACAAAAACACAAAACTTCAAACCTCTGCCAAAATTTGAAAAATCATCTGATTAAGCTGCAATTATCAGGATATCATTTTTTAATGGATATTTTGACATATATATATATAAAAAATTGGTGCAATTCAAAGCTGGTGGAAAATTGTCAAAAAATCTGTTGATTTGACATGGAATGACCCAGGACCAAGTTTCTTAGTCGGGCAAAAATTAAGGTGGCGTTTTCTTTCAAACCCCTTAAATTCGACCTGGACCTACAAAAATGGGAACTCGTACACCTATGTCTTTAAAGTATTATGACTCGCATTATTGTTACCGTGTAACCGCACTAACTGTTCACAAGCAACCCACCACATGTCATATCGATTATAGGGCAATGGGTTATTTGTGTATTGTCACAATTATCCACAACAAATATAATACAACGGTTTGAAACTGTACGTTCTTGTACATCCAATCAAGCAAATCAACAATAGGGTCGCTGCTTCGTTATGAGCGGAATTTGCACTTAGATTTTCATTGTATGGCAAATAGATCTTCATTGATTAGTGGTCGTTTGTTTGCAATATAAAACGATAAACAAACATTGGAAATGCTATGGAAATTATCATTAGAACATAAAGAGTAGGCCAGGAAACGTGTCTTGTTACCTTATATACGGTACATTTGATACTATCCAGTGGACAATAATTGCTGTATCAAATGTTATGGTTTATGCTGGCCTGTCTTCAGGAAAAAATGCATCTTACTTTGCTATTAATTGAAAATAGTCGGTAGTCCGCTACTGGTATATCAAAGTATGTGGTTTGTACACTGCAACCTGTTTGAACAGACGCGGATGCAAGATTTTTAAAGGGGGAGTCCAAATGTGATGGGTGAATAGGACAGGGGAAAAATGGTTAATTTTCACGTCCTTCCATTCAGAAAATTTAAGTAAAAAAAAATCTTGAAAAGTGTTCGGGGGTCCGGACCCATTGGACCCCCCCTGGATCAGCTACTACATCGGATCGATCCTTCTCAGTAGAAACATTTGCTGTTTGAGCTGTTTTCCTATCCATTCAGTGGTCCACACCTGGTTCATCAAAGGCCGTGATATGTGCTGCCTGTCTGTGGGAAAGTGCATATAAAAGACCCCTTGCTGCTTATCGGAAAAAGCATCCTCACAACGTGAGGGTCTCCCCGGTCATGCCGAGTCCGTTTGGACCCCTTACCAATATAGCTCACAAAAACCTGAGCCGAGAAAACATATTTTGATTGGAAGCGTCTTATCATGAGAAGATTTGAAGCATCCAATCACAATTCGGCTTTCAATGCACCGACCTTCACCTTATCGATGTAAATAATGGATCACGGAAGAGGGGTAAAAATGAACGGAAGTATAGCGGTTATCAATTTGGAAGTACGTCAGTTTCAAAGGCAATACCAAATACCAGATAAAAGGTAATGCAAAATAAAGACAGTTGCCTTCTTTGTAAGGAATTGTTACCAAAGAAGAACAGGTGCTTTATATTCAATGATAGTTTCACTGTGAAAAACCAACTTCACGAAGTGTTGGTGAATTTTCCACAAGAACATGACAGGTGCCGATTTAGCTTATAAAACGAGCAATCTGATTGGATAAAAGTGTTAATACGATATCACCAAAAAAGTTTTCGTATAGATGGCGCAGTAAGCAGCCCGGGATTTTACAACTACATTGGTCAGGGGTCCAAACGGACTTCGAGTGATCGGAGTGACCCCTGACGTTGTGAGGATGCGGAAAATGTTACCATTCTGGATCCGCTACTGTTGAAAGTCCATATAAAAGATTTCTTGTTGCCAATCGAAACAATAGTCTGTTTGGCGACAACGGATTTCTTCTATCATACAAACATCAGTAGCGGATCAAGAGGGGTGTAGGTGTCTGGACCCCCTTCCTTTTTCTCGTATGCAAATAACTATAACAAGTATGATCGAATGGTGTGAATGTCATTTATCTGCGGAGACAGATAAATAAAAATAATTATAATCACCATTTAATGCTGCTTAGCACAACATTTATTTTGTTTTATTTCAGCAGTTTTTGATAACTATTTTGACTGATAAGATATAATCACACTGTAACGTTTTCTTATATAATAATGTTTCTAAAGGTTGTATTGTACCAAATCACGTGATTCTAAGGTCAGAGTTCTGTCAAATCTATCCGGAATGAATGAAACCTCAGCTGTGATTGGTGGATATATGAGGCAGTTGGTATTTTGTAAATACTAGTACTATGGCATATATTCAGTAATTTTAGTATCTTTTTTTAGCAGAATAATTATTTCATCAGTGACACTTGGTACTTGTTGATACCTGAGGTGGTAAAAAATTGCTAGTCACATTTTGTGCGGACTTGACGGTGCCTAATGAAAAACACTCTGTAAGTCATTAAAATGCTGTGTCATATAGTATGTGACATTATAGTTTCTTTGAGTCATAGTTAATGGCAGGCGTCACACTGCATATGGTCCAATCGTTTGAAACGCTGCTTCTATTACTTTTATTAAGAAATATTACTATAGTCGTCAATGGGATTTTATTTGGTCCAGTGATACCTTAAATGCGCATTAGAACAGTCTCATCAACTGACTGGAGGAAAATATATTTCAGAAAGCCAGTCGGTGAATGTCCATCAATGAAATAATTAGAAGTTTTTACTGCGCGTCTCGTTTCACTTTTTTTTAAAGCGGAACCTCGATGCCTGGCAGGTTTCATCAATTAAACGTTCTTCTCTGGTGAAATTATCCATTGTGTATGGAATATTCAAATGTCAAACGTATTAGTGGTATGTAAACGCAAAACATTTGATGTACCTTGCTGTTCTATCGACAATTATAGTCTAAAAATAGAGAAATAGTGAAAATCAAACAAGTACATTCGAACATTCAGGCGTCTGCATTACCTACACTGGGAATGGGATGTAGCTCAAAAGGTAGAACGTCTTTTGAGGTGCATGGGTCGTTTGTCTTGATCCCCACCAGCGGACCTATTTGGACTGTTTCTCGATCCAGTCATTGGTCCACAACTGGTGATATGTGCTGTTCTGTCTACGGAAAAGTGTATAGAAAATACCCCTTGCTACTTATCGAAAAGAGTAGCATATGTAGCGGTTGTTGGTTACCTCTCTATACTATGAGTCGCAAATACTTCATGTCACCTAACAGTCGCTGAATAAACGATGTGCTGGTGTGTCGTTAGACAAATAGTTCTTTTCTTTATCCACATTGTGTATAGTACAGTACGTTGTCAATTAAATTTAGCCCCTTCCTTAAAATAATTCCTGGCTCCGCATCTGAACCTTACATTATAAATATATTAAAATAAAACGAAGCTTAGAAATTCTTAACAATAAGGTATACATTACCACAATATAAATAAGTAAGCCTTAATCTGTCTGTATTATATTTACACAGCATTTGCTTGATTTTTACACAATACTTGGTTATCAGAATCTCTTGCTATGCGCGAACCCGCCATGCAGGTGCACATATAAAGGGGGCGGACGTTCAGGAAAATAATCAATTTTCAGTAAACAATAGGTTCCACACACCTCTTCACTGTATGTAAAATCCTACATCCACCCTGCTATGAGTTCACTCTCTGTTACGTTGTCAGTAGCTCTTGTATATACAGAAACAACACGCCAAACAAAACCATTCACAATCTGACCTAGAGACAAAGCAGGATGCAAATGATCAACAGTGCATCTGGTAGTATTGGAAAATGATTCTGGCTGTCAGCTTGGTCGATGTGGTGCTGTGCCTGCCTGGGCGACTCTCTGGATAGTTGCTAACTATAGACGGCTTCCTGGGTGCTCTCACATTGGTGGGTGTTCCCGTAGTGGGCGTACAGTCAAATGATTGCAGTCGGACAGAATGGAAGTAGTTCTGCTGTGGATTACGGTGATGCTGAAACTGCTATGCGTTCTGAAGTAAATCGAGGATGATACGAGAGTTTTTAAGCAGGTTGGTAACGTGGAACATTATTTCTTTTCGTTCATTATAATTGTATTAATTCGGAGCGGGTAAAAAAAGATAGTCTATTAATTGTAAGATGGCCACGTTGTAGTTTTGACTAAAACGTATTTTATAATTAAACAAGACGATTAGGTATACAGTTTGCAACTTACTATGGTTTATCCGTTATATATTAAATTGTTGACGAATCTCAAACGTTAACATAATATGAGGTTGATTTCAGGATAACAACATGACTAACTCCTTGCGATGTTATATACATACATAAACACACTCACACACACACACACACACACATATATATATTACAATTACATTATTGAATTCTGTGTATAATGATAGAATATATAAAGCAATGTCGATCCAACTCATAATATGTTTTGTTCAGTTAAGTAGCAAACAAATTAAACACGTTTTACGATTCCAGAAGGAGTTGACAATTCATTTTTTTTCTTTGATCTTATTCTAACAGAAATATACAGTTTATATTGTAACTGTTAAACAGCATGACGTTTCATTTCACGAGTTGTTTAACGTCAGTAAAACAAAATATTTGGCATACTTATAATGTCAATATAATAATTATTTGTATGTACTAGTACTAGTACTTCTCTATAATTATGAATATTTATATACTGTATGTCAGGTTTGATTAGTACATAGGCCCTACATAGATATATATTAACACACTGGAGCTAAGGGGATACAAAATTCTTTCTGGACTTGAATCTTTGACATCTATTCGCCTGCAGTTTTTCCACATCATAGCGAGTTGTTTAAGTAAATTGGTGTGTATGTCAGTGTGCGTGTGTGCAACACATACATTTCTGCAGTATTTTATGGTTGTTGGGGTAGGGTGTCTTCCTTTTAAATATGATTATACATGACAATTGTATCCTTGTCAGATACTAATTATATTTTGTCTGTACGTGTAGAACGTGGTTATTACATCCAGTCATAGAACACATATCATTTCCATAACAACATCATCGTCAACACATTTGCTTGTTTAGTTCAGAGTGCATGTGTTCCTATGGGAGGTGTGATGGTTTTCATTGAAAAATAATTATGTTAATAGTCCCAACAGGAAGTAAACAGGCCACTGTCAGATGATCGTTATCGCTGTAATGTTTTTCATGCAAATTCGCTGCACCATCCACCAGTGCATGTTACAGATATGTATCGGAAGGAGTTATGTGTTTCATAATCCCATTTATGCCAGCTGCCAATATATCGTTTTGTAACGAGTGTGTAATAACGCGTGTAATGTCGTGTGATCCTTTCACTGAGCGGTTATGATCTATTCAGTTACAAATATATATAGTCTAAAATATATTTGTCATTCAATGTATCAAATACGCGTAGATCTGCTGGCGTCTTTTATATTTGTGAGTTGATCGATGGATATGAATATATCCAATATTTTAGGCATGTTTTGTTTTATATTCTGGAGTAAGTGCTGCAACAAAAAACAAGAAAGTTAGATATGCACATATGAATACTTAAATTTCTGTTATAATTTTGTTTGAATGTTTTTTATTTATTAGAATAGTATAGCGTTATAAATGTTATTCTGTTCTCTTCTCTATGGATGTAAAATGACTTCAGAAAACCATTTTTAACAGCTATATTTGTAGGTGTCGGGGCATTATTAGTTTTAAATATAACAATATTGAAATAAAATAAATTATAATAGCTTGTACTAATTAAAAGAAAAATCTTAAATATTGCTGCATAATTAATTAAATGATTTATACTTGGTACAACCAGAGCAGCTTCTTTCTTTCATTCTTACTTTCTTCTGTATCAGTTCAGAATGGGGTAAGCAGAAACACTACTTATATGAACAAAACTGTTATGTACAGAAAGGCATGCTTTGCATGGAAAATTCTCATTCTTGATAAGAACTGGATCTCTGTGTATTTTGTATTGAGATCTCTAGCAGTGTATGTAGTACATGGAAATGATGTTTGTTAATTATAAGAAAACGTCACAGTGTGATTATATCTTATCAATTAAACTTATTCAAAAATGTTGAAATATATTGTTTTAAATTAAAAGCATTACAAGGTAGTTATATTGGATAACAGTACTGAGTTACAGACATGCATCTTTGAACTATTGTGGAGATATTTGTTTGTAATGTGGAACTTAAGCAATATACAGAAGAAAAATTGATATGATGTTTAGTAATTAACATGAAATAATAGTTATTTTTATTTTTCTTATTTCAAAATATAAATAAAAACAAACAGGTATTTCTGCCACTCTTTGTTTACAATTAAATTAAATTAAATCATGACCATATTATACGTATGACTATATTATTTCCTATTTGAATGTTTTAAACAAAAAATAATTTTGAATTAAACAGCCTACGTTTTGGATGCGTGCATATATTATTTTTGTTCATTGGGGAAAGATTTGCATATCTAATATTTTTTAGATAGAGATAACTGCAAATTAAATTTTTCCATTATTGATGTGTACTTTTTCTAAGTGTATGTTTTTTATTTGTCCATTGGTGGAAAATGCACACTGATGACAAATGGAAGAGTATTTTGGTGAGTTTATTGACGTGCATGCAACTCACTGCTGGGACTAGTGTCGTTTGGCGGTTCTCATTACTTTGATAACGAATCCATTATTCCATTAACATACAACAAGGTGCTTTGTATTTACAATGTCTCCCATGGGAGATGCGATCAATGTCCCATGACTTTCTCAATCAACCGTGTGTGCGTTATATTTGACACAATCCTCCAGGGATCTGCATTTTAAATAGGATTTGTGTTAGAATATAGCCCATAACTAAATACATAAATTTTC
Source organism: Symmetromphalus regularis (assembly GCA_032355785.1). Taxonomy (NCBI): domain Eukaryota; kingdom Metazoa; phylum Mollusca; class Gastropoda; order Neomphalida; family Neomphalidae; genus Symmetromphalus; species Symmetromphalus regularis. The sequence continues at coordinate 10,846 of JAULBS010133747.1, read as the reverse complement.
CCAAATCTTTATTGATGAACCGGTTTTTTTTTCAAAGTTGATAATGACTTGTTAATATCATCCCATGTAATTAGTTGTTTTTTTTTGTCAAGATGCATGGTAGGAGTTATATTTTTGATAATATTTAGTAAATAGTTCACGTCAAACAAGATTCAGTCTGAGGTAATGAATTAATTATAATCCATTTAGTAAGTTACACACTAAAACGATTAAATTGGTAAACTGGTATAGAAGTGAATAAAAAAAGTTTGTTTTATTTATCGACGTCTCTAAAGCACATTGATTTTTATTTCATCATCGGCTATTGGACGTCAATCATATGGTCATTCTGACATACGTTTAGAGGAAACCCGCTGCCGCCACATAGGCTACTCTTTTCGATAGGCAGTAAGGGGTCTTTTATATGCACTGTCCCGTAGATAGGACAGCACATACCACGTCCTTTGATGAACCAATTAGTTGGTTGTACTTATTTTCGTGCTTATATCCATTTAAGGTTCTAGCACGCTGTCCTGGGCACACAACTCAGCTTCCTGTACTTTGATAAATCATTTGTGGACTTCTGATTGGTGTAAGTGGTATACACCTTCCCACTTAGCCTCGCGGAGCACTCTGGTTCCATCTGGCAACTCATTATTGGAGTAATATCCGTGGTGTGTGCTATTCTGTGTTTTGAAAAGTAGAAACGTCTATTTAAAATACCTTCCTCATAACCCATTAAACTTAAAGTAGTGTGAATAGGGCAGTGTGGTTAAGCCTTAAGCACTGAATATAAACACAAACATGTTTTTGGGCATGTTTTGTTTAACAGCATCACTAGAGCACATTAATTTATTAATCATCGGCTATTGGATGTCAAACATTTGTTTATTTTGAGTCAAGTGTGAGCTAGCCTCCAACGGGTTTTGAACCACTGTCATCAGCTTAAGAATCCAACGTTCTACCGCTAGACGACTGAGGTTTACTTATAATTACAATTATTGAACGTTATTATTTACTGTTACTTTTTATGTATGAACATGACAGTAACATGATATAACTGATTTTAAATTTAATATTTCATTTCAATTGCCGCTGCATGTAAGTAACAGCTGCATGTAAGTTAAATTTTATGCAGTGCCGGCGCAGCCATTTAAATAATGGGGTGTGCAAGACTGAATAGGGGCGCCATCAGTCATTTGAAGGGCGCCTACAACGTACACAATAAATGTAAATATTGTAGCCAAAAAGGGCGCCGCAGATTATCAGGGGGTTGGTCAAATGCCCCCTTGCCCCCGCCTGCGCCGGCCCTGATATGGATAATAAATATTCACTTAATCTAGTCCTGATGGCAAACACACACACACACAAACACACACACACACACACACACACACAAACATACACACACACACACACATACACACACACAAACACACACACACCACACACGCTACACACACACACAAACACAAACACACACCACACACACACACTACACAACACACACAATTTTACAAACACATACACACAAAAACACACACCACACACACACACAAACACACACAAACACACACAACACAACACACACACACACAATTTTACAAACACATATACACAAAAACAAACACACACATACAAACACACACACACAAACACTCACATAAATTATTTGTTCAACTTCAGTCACTAGATTTGACCCAGTTACCCTATTTTGACATTGTACCTATATTTTAACCGTGTTGCTGAAATATAACTTGATTCTTTAAAATAAGGTATTTAATATGAATATTAAAAAAGGGTTATCTCGATCTCCGAGAGTTAAGGGTAGGATAGGATTGGCAGAGGGCTGGATGTATAAGGAGGCAAAGGGGGCTTACTTTATTTTAAAAAATGTAATAATTATAAAATTAGTTCTATTCAATGATTATAGTTCTTTTTTTTTAATTATTTGTCATGTAAATAAATTTTTATGTTGAATGACCCCCGAACCAGAATTGCCACCCTCCGGTCTAAATCCGGCCCTGGATGGGCATACAGTCTTGCATAACAACTGATACATTCGTTGTTTCATTAGTGATTTATGGCTGTAAGCTATCACGATTTTACGGAACGGCTTTTGATTTTCACCTCAAACAATGTTTTCCGTCAGATACTTTTTTATCCATTAAAATGAATATATGTGAGATATGAGGGGAGGTCAAACCAACTGGGCATCACATACTGAAACAGTTGTTATGGTTACACATTATGATCTATGTACTGAAAGACTAATGATTTCTCTTTCGAATTGCAAAATTGGAACATCACATGCGCATCTGAGTGTTCATGCTATCCCGATAATTAGTGTAAAAAAAGGAAAAAGAGTGCCGAACATTTTTACTCAGAAATGACTTCTAAAAGAAAGATGAACGTTTGCATGCTTGTTGTGGGACATTTGCTTCATCATATGCAGTTAAATTATTTTGTTATTTTTGCGCGGAAAGGGGAGTTTTGAAGATGACCCCTCTCCCGAAAGACCGTCAGCTGGTGCTTTAAAGTGGTGATTTGGTGACCAAGATGAAATCTTTTACAAACGAGATGGAAAACATGCATTAACTTTAAAGAGAATATGTTAATGTGAATAGTTATTACTTATAATAATATATTATTATAAATATGTTGAAAATTAATATGAATAGTTATGACTTTATGACAGATAAACTTTGATGCTGAAACGTTTTTGACCATCTCTCATAATTATTGGATAATTTATTTTTTACCTATAATGTTTTTCTAATGTTTGTTTTTTTAAAACTTCACTATTAATGGATAATTGGCGTAACCTATATTACGTGCTTATTACATTAAATTATAAATAATATATTTTTCAAACACTGCAAGCTAGATTCCAATAAAACCCTGCTACATAGGTTTTGTACTAACATGGCGAAAATATGTTGACTGATTCACATTTAATTCGAGACATTTTTGCGAAAAAAACTAATAACATTAGATCTGAGTGAAAAGCGCTTAATCCCACTTTATACAAACCACCTGTCAAACAGCGACTCATTTCAGGAATATCGCTGTATTAAATTCCCTTTCCCGCATCATTCTGCTGATATAATATTAATCTCGTATTGTTTTCAACAAATCACATTACAGACGGTTTTTTAAATAAAGTTATAGACCAGTATTGGCATGGCTTTCTGATAGGTATTGTGAGCATTTTGTAGCATTGTCTTTTGATTTGGCATCACCATACAAACAGGATTCTGCGGTGAAGAGAGCAAAGTGAATTAAACTGTATTTATATATATGGATATTTGACATACTATCTGGCTTTATAACGAAAAGTAATGTATTTTAATGAAACCAAGGACATCATCATCTGTGCTTTGCAAAACATCAGCTGCTACCTCATGGCCTAATATTAACTATTACATTTTAGTACATTCACTCAGACGCGTATCATCACTGTTGATGGATATTTGTTGGAAACAGATAGTTTTACCAGTGAAATAGTGTATTTTCTAAGCTAAGTAGCTCCTTGTATTTTTACCATTTGAAAAGCTAATTCTGAAAATGGAGTGGGTTTTTTTTTTTTGTCTTCTTTGGGACACAATCCTTTTGAAGAGAAAGTTTATAAACACAATGGAACGCGTTTAAATACGTCTATGTAAATAAAAGTAGGTAAATAATTTAGACTAGCCTGGGTAGGGCTGACCTGGGGTGGGCTTGGCTGGTCTGGGCCGGGTTGGTTATCTAAGCAGAGGAAAGAATCAATCATTCAATCTAATGTTCAACACAGGTTTGATGTGTGTATACTATATGTAAACATATATATTTTCTTTATTTGAAAACAAATCTCTTTTAACGTGCTTATTTACAGACGTGAAATTGATTCGTGTATCCTGTCTGGGTTTGTGTTCTTAACTTAGGGAGGGAGCATCCTTGTGTTTGCTTTGAAATGGCAACCGATTGCGACAGACTATTGGCAAATTAATGGATGAGAGCAGAAGCTTGAGTCGTCCCACTGTTCTGGCACGTCCCTTCTGTCGCCTAATGTGATTAACACACTCAAGCAGTGGATGCCACGAGTCTATCATGCAATATTTATTATGTGCAAATCAATAACAAGAAGCCGATACGCCCAATCACAATGAGGTTATTTTGAAAATAATGAAAATATAACTTTCTACACAAAGTCAGTTCAGAGTTTTGAGGTGTAGTTCAATAGTAGAGATTCACTTTCAGATGTGGTATGTCGTACAATTGATTTTCATCATTGAAAGGTATAGAATATTTAATCCCAGTATTGACTCTAACCCAGACTAAGTCCTTCTCCACCAGGCTTACTGAGGTGTTCAACCACGTACCAACTTAACGGTGAATGGAATAGTGGGCTCCAGCCAGTGGTACATTACTAGTATGTCAGAGGCCGTAGTTTATAGTATGCAGTCTGTTTGGAATCGAGAAAACTAATTTTCAATTTTACTTCACGTCATATCAGATGGTACCATCATTTTTAACAAGAACTTTTCTCTGATGAAAGGACAAAAAAGAAAACAGTTTTGAAAATGAAACAAAAGGTAAAATATGTTACGCAAAGTTTGAAGAATATATTTTGAATATTTAATTTTTATGAGGAAAATCAATCGTTATGCATTTTATCAATTTTTCGCACTTTTCATTTACCATTTTTGTTAACAGTAACTATACAATATAAGAAACATGTGAAGTGAAATAGTTTTATATATTGCAAATATAAAGCAGTTGGTAGTGCTTAATGTTTCAACTGAACACACTGGTTAATGTATTTTATTATTATTATTATTATTTTGATATGCCACTTCTCGTACCATGACCTATGTAGCTGAAATGAACCTTAATTGGATGTTAAACACAAAAATTGTTTAAAAACAAACAAATTTAAAAAAAAAAGTGTGTAAACAGTAACTTGTAATAATCCAAGTTATGTGCATATTCCCCAAAATCGTGCTCTTTCCCTCTATTTCCAAAGTTTGTTTTATTTAACGACGCTTCTATCTTATCATCAGCTATTGGACTTCAATCATGTGGTGATTCTGACATATGTATTTAGAGGAAACACTCTGCCGCCACATAGGCTACTCTTTCCGATAAGCCGTAAGGGGTCTTTTATATGCCCCATCCCACAGACAGGACAGCACATACCACGACCTTTGATGAACAAGTTATGGACCAGTAGTTGGAAAGGAAAATAGCCCAAACTGCAAATGGGTCCACTGAGAAGGATCGATTCGACGACCGACCGGTTCACAGGCGGACACGCTACCATTTGAGCTACATCCCGCTCCCTCCCTCTATTTCCATCATACTGCGCCCATCACAAGCATATTTGATATAATATTTCCCCAAAGTAACAGAAATAGACGAATAAAGTCAATACAAGGAATTGTACAGAGAGCAATAATTATTTGCAGTCTAGTAATTAGTTCAGTTTATTCTACCATTAAAACAATTTCTATAAATATTCTTGTTGATTATTTTCATCCATCCAGCTACTGAGCCGCTAATTTAAAACTCCTGTTGTCACAACTGTGCATGTGAGGTATTTTGTCTGTCAGAAAATACCAACAATAATTACTGACAATCCCCTCCTAACATGACAACACAGAAGGATAATCCAAGGTGCGATAACAAACGACAAATACTGTTATTATGCAGTAATGAGCACGACGTTACAATGCGTATTGATTTGTTTCTGAGTTATTCCTTCTAACATTTCCTTGTTGTGATAATCATACGTGTTTTAGTATGGCGTCATACATACACATAAAAAAAAATCAATTACAAATTATTTCACAGAAAGTTAATATGTGTGATCGAAAGCCGTCGGTTTTGAAGCACGTATATTTATGGCAGTACAACAATGATACTATGTTTACAATTATGTTACTAACATATGGGACGTCTTTGGCTATTACAGGTTATTTCTCATATACGGCTCATGATTATATAAAGGATTGGAACGTATCAATTAAAAATATCGGTTTCAATCTACAGAAAGGTGCTAAATATGAATTTCAGTCTGCCCTTGCTCCTACTTACACACAACACAACGGGTATGAAATAAAGGTACATGTATTTAAAATGTTCATGTTTATTTATATGACAATTATGCTACAAGTATTGAGCATTGTTTGGGTATTTTTCAGGGAAAAGATGTCAACAGGCTGATCCATCAAGCGGCTCCGTTAGCCAGATCATGCCACCCACCGATTTCCGGTTACCATGCCCAAGTTATGACATCACAACAGAATCTTTCAACACAACAGGAACTGACGACGAAGTCAGCAAAGACGATCTGAACGCTCTTCTCTACATTGTAGTCACTCTACTGTTCTACTCTTTGGGCATCGTCGTCGGGATCATCACCTACCTAAAACGAGAGAAAGAAGAAATTGAAGAGGATAAATGTTTTGACGAATTTTTACAAATGAAGCGCGATCCTTTCAATTATCACAAAATGGAAAAAGTTCATTTAGTAGCAGTTAGGCTGAAAGAATTGGAGAAGAATAAAATAGCAAGAGAGGAACTTATGAAGAAGGAATTACTTGATGAGGTAATTGTTCAAGAGGACAACGAACATAATAAGGAAAGTGATGTGAAGGAAGTCAATGCTGTATCAGCCATTGTTACTTCAGCTGAGTCTCAGGGCAGTGTTTCAAGGCCAAAAAGTCTTGAAGCAGTAAACTGTGTGGGAAATGAGCCAAAACAACGAAAACCTGTTCTTAAACCACAGCGTTGTATTTTTCAGATAACCCCGACCGGAGAGCCTATTGCTTCAGTTGTAGCTAAAATATTTGATACTGAAAGACGAGGAGGGCTTAAAATGTCGCCTCCAACATTGCATCATATTGATAAAACAAAACATTGTAGCACGGATAGTGACTCACACACCGCTACCTCTGATTCTTCTTCTGACATCAGAGTGACAGAATCAAGCAGTTCTAATGGGAAAAGAGAAAGTGAACCAAGTCGTTCTGTTGGTAAGACTGTGGTGCAGGTTCAGGGAAAATGTATTGTCACCAGTGTGTGATTACTCAAACTGTTTAGAAACACATTTTCATTATTTTTTGTTAATCACAAAACTTTGTTTTAGGTTTATAGACTAATACTCTTTTTTGTTTATTACATATCAAAGACATTTTCATGATTGATTGTATGATTGTTAAACGACCCCCAATGACCCCCCACCCTCCCCCACCCCAGCACAACAAATAAATATCGGCTATTGGGGGACATTTCCACGAATTTAAATATACAATACCAGAAAAACAATTTATGATTGGGATGATGTGTCATTGTTTTATGTTTTATCGCTAAAAAATCACAACATGGTTATTTAATCTAAACGACGTAACAGTTACCATGATCAAGGCAAAATTAAGCGACTGTTCTCATGAAACATTAAAACAAATATGATGATACCAGGTATTCGCGAAAAGTGTCCTTATTTTGGCTATTTCAAATTACGGTTACTAATCATAACAAATAATGCGATAGTTATATATTTTCTTTACAGTAAATATTTAGTGCAGTGTCATACGTCATTGAAGTAATCCTGTGTAGAGACACATCTTAGAATGCAATTTTTATATTCGACATTAACATGTTATTTAAATAAACGGAGAAAATGGATTACGGGTAAAAGATAAGTTGTTAAAACATAGCTTATTAAAAGTTAAACAATTGGCTATGTGCATTGTCCCAAACAATTATAATTATGTAGTTTTGATTTTAAAAATAAGATTGTTTAACTCGAGATATATATACTACTGTGTTTGTTATGGACCAAGTAATGAAGTTCAGATATAAATGATGTGAATAGATTGCAAATCATGGGATACGCATGGTACATCTCACGGAGACACATGCTATACCTCTCGTGGAGACACATATTGTAGAACAATGTTGCTTTTGTGTGTCATACCAGTTTTTTCATATTGTTCTTTTATACGACTCAATACGGTTTATTTCCGACAGTTTCATAATGATTAATGATGTATGTGTATTTATTATTTTAAATCTATGCAATACCGGGCTTAATCCGATTTTCACAGCGAACGTATTACAACAGGATCTCACCATGGTGATGACTAGATCGAGGTACGTTTATTGTTATCTCGTGTAGCAAGGATATTATTAAAGATTACAAGTCTTTCATGGGTTAGAAATCAAACGTGATGGCTTTCAAGCATGAGACTTGACTGCCTTATAGGGGGTATTATTTATTAATTATGAAACCACACCGTACTTACAGGGCTGGATTTAGAACTTGAGGGCCGGGGCACTTCAAGTTTGGGGACCACTCAACAAAAAATGAACTAAAATAAAGGAATAGAACTAATTTTACAATTATTACATTTTTTATAAAGGTAGTCCTTAGTCGGATGGTAGGTGCCTATGTTAGGGGGCCCGGGGCAATTGCCCCCTTATAAATCCGGCTCTGAACTTACATGGAATAGATAAAGGAGGCATTCAACAATTGTTTTTAAATTGTGACTATTAAATTTATATCTGTGTATTTTAGTTATATTTATATTCTACTTATAATATAGGGTGTCCAATAATTTTAAATCATTTAGTAATATAACACACACATACAACCACACCCTTAATAAAAAGTAATATGATTTTGCCATCAGTTGGTCTTGTCTCAGTTTGCTTGTCTTATTACAAGGAATGCCACTTTAGCCATTTTAAAATCTAATTTTTTAAATTTTTATTATTGTTTCTTAGTAGTTTCTAAAATTATTTATTATTATTATTATTTTACAATATTCGACAATAACATTGTTTAAGGAATGATGACACAAGTTTAAACGCAAAACCATACATAATATATCACCTAATATATTTCTGTTGCAATAAAGACTACTTCCGACCGTTAAGCAAATGCTTAAACTTGTATATCCAACTTTATTATAATCAGCTCTTTTTGCTCAAGAAGAAATCTTTAAAATAGTATTGAAAGTAAGTATTACTGTTTATATTATGCACTGTTTCTGATATTTCTGTTTTAATCAACGTGCACAATCATGCTGAAGTTACACTGAACGACTACAATGATGATGTATGGATGGTTGGGATAGCATCATCTTCCATTTGAAAATCTTATATATGATTAATTTTGAAGCATTTTGAAACGCAATATTTCACTTCCTATTGAGTGTTGCGTCCTCACTGTTTCAGTGTAGTATGTACAATGTGCAGAATAGTATATATTATGTACTAAAATACTTTGTAAATGTAATACTCAATATAAAGCGTGTTTTGCTTTTTCAAAGTGCTTCAGTATTATAAACATTGAAATTTAATTACATTTTACTCGATGTGCATACTGTGTTAAATTTGTTTCTTTTTTTCTTTTTCTTTTTTATATTTTTTTATTTTCCTTTTTTTTTTTTTTCTAATTTAGAAAAGTTTTCAAAATACTGGCATTCTAAATATGTGATTGCTCCAGTCAATAAGAAAATTAACAACGTATAAAAACACTATTAATTTTAGTCGACGTTCTTCACAGAATCCACATCAAAACTTCCCTATGTGAAAAGTTTTCTTTGTAAATAAGTCTCATATTTAAATAATAAATCCAAAATATTTTAAAACAGAAACTAAGTATTTTGTATAATTATACAGTTCTTGTCAAGAGACTATTTTGAAAACGTCTAATGTAAAAAAAAAATCTATTTTTCTTTTAATACAAAGTTCAAATTTGGCTTATTTGAACAATTTAATGTATTGGGGTTTTTTTTGTTTTTTTTCACGTTTACTAAAACGGCGCCTTTGTTGGTTTGTTCGTGCTTATATCCAATTAAGGTTCAAGCACGCTGTCCTCGGCACACCATTCAGCTTCCTGAGCTGTCTGTCTGGAACAGAGTTTATTGTTAGTAAGAGAGACGAAACCCGCTGCAGCCACACTAATGCGGCTACTCTTATCTATAAGCAGCAAGGGGGAAATTCAACAAGTTCATGGATATATGCAACACCACATAGTTTAGAAAGTATCTTTCATACGTGTGTTTTTATGAAATAATGTAATATAAAATGTTTTTACACGTTCAGAATTTGTTAATATGCGAACTACTGTGGCAAAGTATTCTGAGTGTTACACTGTGATTTTGTTAACATTGCACCTATAGTCACATTTGCAAATAAACCTATTTTATAAAACATAAACGGCTCACGTGTTAATACAGATGTAGTAGAGAAGTGTGTATCAGCGTGTGTGTATAAAAAGTTATTAATCTTTAACAATTTCAAATAAATTACCAGTCAAATGTCATCAAGGTTTGGCGCTACAAATTTCAGTAGAGGATTCAAGAATTATGAGAAGGGGCGGGTGTCGATAGTAAGTATTAATATATACTTAACCAAAAAAGAAAGTATGCATGTTGAAATATTGAATATTTTTTATTGTGGAATTTCACCATAGACGAAATCTGCAGTGCGTATGCAACTTGTGGTATTACTGCACATACACACCTCCTCCTAAGTGTGTGTGGAGGGGGGAAGGGGAGGGGTGTATCTAATTTCAGAATTTCACCCATGAATGTCGTCTTGTTTATGAAATGACTATTGATTATATGCAAACTTTCTTTTTTTTTGTTGAGTATATATGAATATGACAGCCAATGAATTATATATGCATATATACACTGTTGAATTACAACTAATAAATTATACATGCATATATACACTGTTGAATTACAACTAATAAATTATACATGCATATATACACTGTTGAATTACAACTAATGAATTATACATGCATATATACACTGTTGAATTACAACTAATGAATTATACATGCATATATACACTGTTGAATTACAAC
>JAULBS010133736.1:0-13223 GCA_032355785.1 Symmetromphalus regularis | reverse complement strand
TACCAATGCTAATACTAAATAAATAGTTTAACAAACTGAATTCATGTATCTAAATATAACACTATGACACTTTCATTCAATAAAGGCAATCACAAGTTAAGGTTAGATTTAGTAAAAGTTATCTTATCATCGGCTTTTGAACGTCAATCATATGTATTTTGAGGAAACCCTATACCTCCACATAGGCTACTCTTACCGATAAGCAGCAAAGAGATCTTTTATATGCACCGTCCCACAGACAGGACAGCACATACCAGCACATATGGTTATCCTGACACATTTTTTAGAGGAATCCTTCTGCCACCACATAGGCTACTCTTTTCGATAAGCAGCATGGGGTCTTTTATATGCACTTTCTCACAGACAGGACCACGCATTTGGCCTTTCATGAACGAGCTGTGGACCTCTGGTTGGAACTGAAAATAGCCCAAACTGCAAATGGGTCCACTGAGAAAGATCGATCCCATGACCGACCACTTCACAGGCGGATACGCTACCGCTTAACAGGCGGACACGCTACCGCTTAACAGGCGGACACGCTACCGCTTAACAGGCGGACACGCTACCGCATGAGCTACATCTCGCTCCATTTAAATTTAATAGCGGAATTCAGGGGGGTGGGGGGCTGGTTATTATTCATGTAGTAATTTATCTTACTCTTGATTCTGTTCACCATTATATTATGTTAATTATTATTATATATGTATACCTATAAAATGTGTATTTTTGGCAAAATAAATAGATAATCTTAAAAAAAAAGATTTATAATTACAGGTAGAATTAGGGTTAGGGGATTATAATTAGGGTTAGTGTTAGGTTTAGGGTTACTTCTAGGATTACGTTTAAGGCCAGGTTTTGATTTAGAGTTAGTTTAACACCATTTCAGATGATTATTTCATAATTAGTTTATTTCGGTTAAATATTTGGTACAAAAAAGTATTTCCTAGGCATGACATTCAGTGATTTTGAAAGCTTCCAGTAACATTAATTGTAGATATCCACATGCCATTTCACGAGGCGATTCCTCACTGAATAAAAGTCATAATATTTTCACATGACAAGTGTCTTTCTTTGTCTCGTTGTTTAAAGTGTACTGTAATAACCTTGCAGTTGGCAGAAAAAAAAAAATGTTTGGAAAAAAGTAATTACATAGAATATTGAATTTGCCTTTTTAATTTTTTATTATTATTTTTAATTATTGGTAGATTATATTATTATGCTGTACATTTATATTATTGATATAATGGAGACTATTAAATAACATACATTTGATCTTATTTCTTATCATATTATTTTGAATTAGTGTATTGTAGTGCATGACATGTTTAATTTATTCTAATTATTTTTCTGAATTCATCATTTATATACTGTATATTTTGTGGTGAAAAGAAGACTATATTCTGAAACAAAAAAACACAAAAAACCCCACCATTAATTGTATACATTCACATGCCATTTCATTGCGATGCGTCACTGAAAAAAAAAGAGTCATTATATTTTCAAAATTATAATTTTCTTTCTTTCTCTGGTTGCTTAAGAGTGTACTGTGATAACCTCACAGTTGGCAGAGGGGGCATAAATATAATTATCTCTAGAGAATACATTCTATGATTAACCTATTAGTTACGATGCACCAGCAATAGAAATAACTACTTTACACAGACCATGTAATCAGAAACTCTGTGGTCCCGATAACAGGTTTAGTTTGGAGTTTTTAATGCTGAGGATAAAGTCTACAAAGACACGTATGCAGATTTTCTGTAATATGACTGTACACTCAATTGTTAACGGTGTTAAAGATTTCCGTGTGGAAGGACGTAAAAAATAACCTCCACTCCCAGTCCTATTCTCTCTTCATATTTGAACCCCTTCTTTCAGAAATCCACATTTGGAACCCCCCCTTTCAGAAATGCAGAGAGAATTTATATACAATCCTTAATGAAATGATCATGACGCTCATATTCAAATGTGTTTTAAAGTTCTAAGTTATCACTAACATATATAAGGGACGGTCCATAAATGTCAATGGTTTTCGTAATCCTAACAATGTTAGGATTGTGTTTGACCCCCTTCCCCCTCCCCCTCCCCTAATCCTAACATAAAGAAACACTGACCTTCGATGGACCGATGTTTTACCTGAAAATCAATCCGAACATGATTTTTACCCCCCTCCCCCTTCCGAACATTGTTCGGATTGTGAAGCACATCGATATTTATGGACCGTCCCTTATACTATAAGATCCCTCAGAGCTTATGTTCTAGCTGTGTTCACCAAATTCACTAGTTCTCGATCCCCGTTAGTCGATTTGCGATTTGTGGTCTTGGCTGGATATCCCAGTGGCGTAACTTCCATTGAGGCAATGAGGCAACTGGCTCACTAGATGTTTTTGCAGAAAACAAATTAATGTGATTAATATTATAAACGTTGATTAAAATACGAGAAATAAAAACCTTTGTCAAAGAGTTGCCTCACTAGAAAAAATACCCAAGCTACGCCAATGAATCCATTTGTTCTCGATCCCCGCTAGTCGATTTGCGATTTGTGGTCTTGGTTGGTTAGAAACTCTTGTGAGAAATGCTAACTTGTATTATCAAACAGACCAAGTTTCACAGAGGACTGGTTCCTCCCTGAAATATTTGTCAAATATTTATAGATTCTATTGGAACCCATAATTCTGTGAGCCTATGTTGTCCAGTGGTAGGATATTGGACTCTCAGGCAAGAGAACGTGGTTCAATACCCACCGGAGGCTGGCTCATATTTGACCAAGTGTCACAATTTACCAAATGTCTGACATTCAATAGCCGATGATTAATAAATCAATGTTCTTTTAGTGGTGTCGTTAATTTTTTTTTTATGATCTCTGTATTCTTTTTCATATGGAATTATATTATTTTGAGAATTATGAATATTTGGAACGTACCCTCACTGACACCTGTTGCTAAGTAAAGAGAATAATTATTTGAAACTTAGACAACCTGAAATGTGATTTCGTGACATCAGGAGACAAAATTTCTGACAGACGCCATTTAAAAATTGATGCATTATAATTTAAAATATATAATTAGAAAAAAAAATCATTAGATGAGCAGCTCACCCTTCCCCAGTCTTTGTTAGCTACGGTCCTGACTACCTGAAAACGATTATAACGTGAATATGTATAGGAAATATTTCGCTCACCTGTTGTCGACAATAGACATTACGTTTAGCTTAACTTGTCACACACACATGTGGAATTAAAAACCTGTCAATAACCGTGTATATTTCTTGTGTAACGGTGTGGTAATTTTGAAAAATGTTAGCGAACGCATTGCGGTTACCAGATTGTGTATCTTGTATAACTATGAAACATACGAACCGTACAAATTAATACCTATACTCATAAGTAGAGTCTAAGCAATAGCACGCCATGTTCACAAGCTTTCCGTAGCTTCAATAAAGAAATATCAGTTAGCATCAATGAATATATTATACATGTATCTGCAGTTTTACAAAGACAGGATAGCTCAAACATTTGCCTATGCCATGCCAATCAGTGGCGTAACTTTCTTTAGGCACTGTAGGCACGTGTCTACACTTTTCTACGGCGATATAGACTTTAAAAATGTTCCGAGGGTGCCACACCCCAGGACCCCCCCGAGCGGAACTGTGCCTTCAAATTTATTTATGCCAAGCTACGCCCCTGTCAATCGTGCATCGGTGGCAGGAATAAAAAAAAAACTCAGTATGTCTATTGAGAGGAACCCTTTACCGCTGTGGTACGTTCCCTCCCATTTGTTACAGAATGTTATAAAGGCAGCTCTTCAGGACAGCGCATCTCTCTGTATGATACAGTGTACGTATTATAAAGTCTGTACCTGTCACCTAAAGTCGACACAAGGAAGAAAAGCCCGATACGCCCATCAAACACTTTAATCGGCAAGTTATCTCTCTTATATTCGCCTTCCATTGATCGACTAATTGAATTATTTGATCTCGGACCATGCCTTCTACAAGAAGAGTTGACAGTCGCTTGAGAAGAATGCCCAGATTCACCTGCGAACACCTGGGTTATTAATTGCTTTGAATTTAAATTTTGTACCCATCCTGCAACAAATTGCAAATGAATACCTGTTGAACAAGTCCATGTTTACCGAGACTCTCGAGTGATGAATAGTCTCGAGTTCCTCCATTGTTACTGTTTGTTTATTTATTTGCACTTCGGATTGGCTCTTTTCGTCTCGGTAGTCAAATCTATTCGACTGTCATTTGAACCGAAACCACGATACTTGCAAGTTCCTGGGATTTGCGGATTGTCGTAGAATACACGTATAATGATAACAGTCTCACAATTCAGTGTAAATATGAGACTATTAGGATTAAGACTCTCACCATCTTAACCATTCAAAACTAAATGTAATGCTCTCTTCTTGTTTAACCTTTTGGGCTCTTCTGTGTGTTGTTTCGTCCATGTTCATAGCCAAAGGGGTGAAGAGGTGTATACCATTTCCATATCCATCATTGTCGTTTTGGTAAAACACGTTTATGCTTATTAAGGTCCGCATTTAACTAACTGAACATGCTTGTCCATTTCTGTGAGGTCAGCACGTCAAAATGTACCCTTCCCCATCACCATCTCCCTACACACACCCAACAACAAATCATACATCTTCTTTACAAATAAGGAAAGAATCCTCATGTTATTTAACATGACCTGAGGTTACGATACATTTATAATTTTAATTTATTACAAATAAAGTGAGTTTCGGTGGTCCAGCGGCAGGACGTTGGAGGACTCTCAAGCTGATGACAATGGTTCAAAACCTGATGGAGCTGGCTCATACTTGACTACGAGTCAAAATAACACAAATGTTTGACATCCAATAGCTGATTATTAATAAATCAGTATTCTCTAGTGGTGACGTTAAACAAACAAAAAATAAAATATTAACTTAACGGTATTTTGAAAAAACGGGCCCATACATTTACAAATCCGACTATTTTCTTTATTTAGTCGTTTGAAGTTATCCCTAAATTCAGGACAGACTGGCCTTCGAGCATGCTACTTAGCGATTTAAATTGTTACAAACGGATTTAACATAGAGGCAAACATTTAATCTTGCGAACGACCGCTGGCTATATTGGTCCTGAACGTAACACAGGTCTTCAGCAAGGGAAGGACCAAGAGAGAGGTATTCAATTTTGATTTAACAATGTATGCCTGATAATGCCAGTACACAGATTGGTGATAACCAGGATGTGTGTTATACTCCTAATGCTCCATACCTGTATTAAACCTCAGTCGAGGCATGGGATTTTTAATCTCAGTATTAGCTCCAACTCATAGAGAGTGCTCTGCAAGGCTCAGTGGATATATCATAGTCTTTTTTCTAGTGAGGCAATGCTAGTTATTTCTCGTATTTTAATCAGTTTTTATAATATTAATCACATTAATTTTTTTTCAGCAAACAAAATCTAGTGAGGGAGTTGACTCATTGCCTCAATGGAAGCTACGCCACTGATAGTGGTTTATCATAGGTCGTTGTATGTGCTTTCCTACCTGTGGGACAGTGTCTATAAAAGATCTCTTGATGCTTATAAATAAGAGTAACCGCATTATTGTGGCGGCAGCGGGTTTCGTTTCTCCTATTAACACTAACAGACCATACAGGAAGCGGAGTTGTTTGCCCAACAGCGTGCTTGAACCTTAACAGAATATAAGCACGAAAATAAATACAACCAACCTACCAACTAACCTGGATTTGACTTTACGTTGAATCAAATGTGCTATGATCAGCAAACTCGAGGTTCTGTCAGGCATGTTTAATAGGGTGAACGGCAAAATGAGTGACGCGTCTGCCTTGTGGCACCTTACGTGAAAATTGTATGTTGTCATGCTAGAAACACATCCAATACATCGTTATTTACTAGGTATGCTTTTTTAGTCTCATTCAAAGAATCAATTAAGCGTGCAATTACGTTTCAGTAGACAGAGTTCCCGCCCCCTCATCTTTTTGTGTTCGAAGTCATAAGTTATAGGGTTACTGCTCAATGGAGATACATAATAAAGACAAGGTTTTGCGTTTATAAAACTTTTAAACCGCACACCATTAAAGCGTCAACTCATAGAATGCATTTGGTAGTAGCGGATCCAGGGGGATTCAGGGGACCAGATACAAGAGGGTCAAGGGGCCAGACCCCTTTTTGCTCATATTTTTTGTTTTAGAATTTTATGTTTAAAATTTATTTTTACATTTTCCGGGTGGAAGGATGTGAAAATTAACCATCACCCATCACATTTGGACGCCCCTTTCAGAAATCCTGCATCCGTGCCTGTTTGGCGTTACCTTGATATTAAATTTTCCAGACATTGCCAAAGCCTATGTCTAGACTTTAAAAGTGCTGCCCAGCTGCGCCCCCTCCACTTCAAATGTATGAACATGTATTTTAGTGAACTTAATTAAAGACGTTAGAAACGAAATTACATATTTATGGCAGTGTTGTATAATTTGACATCCAGTTATCTGATTGTGTATGTTTTTATTATTTTTCAACACACCATGCATTATGGACCAATATTTTTATTTTATTTTGTGTGACAGCGCCATTAGGTGTCTGTATCAACACTTCTAACTTTTCTGTTGTTTTTGTGTTGTTGTTGTTTTTTTTGGGGGGGGGCGGGTTTGGGTTGGGGTTTTTTTTCGCTTCTTTTTTTTTACGGATGGATGAATGGATAACAAATGAATAACAAATGAAAGAAGGAATGAGGCTTTCATATTTCGTTTTATTTTATATCATGAATAGTATAATGGCGGGTCTAGTGGCCCGGCCCCTCCCAAATTTGGCGATTTAAATAACATTTTAAAAATTATTATTATTATTATTTTGACGTTAAAGAATCCGAGCAATCGGCATCATATTATTTGGCCCCCTAAATAGATTTTCTGGATCCGCCACTGGTATTATACTAATGTTATAATATGATGACTAATTCAATACAATTGTTGGTGTTTCACGTTATATTCACGTAGCTTCTCTGACGTCAAGTTCGCTATACAATTGTTGCATTGTGCTCGCATAGTGAGCTATTAACATCCTTTAGTGAAATTTGGCTTCATTATTAGAGGCAGGTAGGTAACGCAAGCAAGGGCGAAAATCCGTTCCTGAAAGTGGGGGGGGGAACACATCCTTGTCCAAAACGTGGGGGACGAACCATACCGCTGCCCACCCCCAATCCCCCGCCATAATAGGCCACTTGTGTACTTCGGTATATTTGAGCTAAGACGACATGGTTTAAAGTGTTACATTGATACAATAAAGAGAAATACTGGTAAAGATTATTTAGGCGTTTAATTTCAATTTTCTAAGCAAAATATGGGGGGGGTGGGATAATTATATAGGTATTCCCCCGTCCAAAAAGTGGAATGGGGGCGTATCCCCCCCAACCTCACCGCGTGATTTAAGCCCATGGTAGTAAGTATGGTTGAAGTTGAAATTTTGTTTAAATAACTGACAAGTCCTCATCCTGTTACCAGACCCATCTGTTTTAGTAGTGGCACTTAATTTTCTTTGTACATGGTTTGAAGTTTAGTTTTAATCATGTCCATTAGAAGAGCTGGGTTACTGATAATATTGTGATCTTGGTTTACGTTGTCAATGTAGCTGTACAATTGGCGTAACCATCTAGAATTCTTCTGTACAAGGATTTTGCATTCTAAAAAGGCATATTGTAATACTACATTGTCAGTAGTTTGCATGTGAGAATAGAAGTTGATCCTTCTTGACAACACAGATAATAAGAGTGGGTATAGGCCAAATTCAGCTCTAGAGGACCAATTATGGGCACGATTATTTAACTGTAGTGTTGACTTACAGAATTTCAAAAGCACTTTCTCAGGCAAAAACATTTCCAGACTTTTAAGTGATTTGAATTGAGAGCCCCGTATTTCACTGGCATACAAAAGAACAGGT
This sequence comes from Symmetromphalus regularis, assembly GCA_032355785.1. NCBI lineage: Eukaryota > Metazoa > Mollusca > Gastropoda > Neomphalida > Neomphalidae > Symmetromphalus > Symmetromphalus regularis. Next base: position 5,273 of record JAULBS010133736.1, on the reverse strand, counting down.
TCAATAAGTAACAAAAGGAACCATTGTTTTACAAATGCAATTATAGCAGTTTCGTTCGTTCATTTGATTTTTATCTTTATCCTACTCAAAATAGTTCATGGGTCACAAATTTAAATTAAAATTTAATAAGATTTTTCTAATTGAATTAAAAATTTAATTCACTAGTCATTGTGCACAATTTTTTTTATATTTTCCATCTTGCAGCTAAGTCATGCACTCCTATTTTAAATGTTCATTTATTGATCAAAATGCAAATGTGGATGCAGTTACGGATTAACCTAGTAGCATATGTTACGGGTTCCACTTTTTTTGAAGGACCACACTAAATGCTTATACTGAAGTGTCAAACATACTTGTCGTATTATCTGGCAGTATAGCAGTGGAGTGGGATCTAGCTCAAATGGTAGCGTGTCTGCCTGTGAACCGGTCGGTCGTCGGATCAATCCTTCTCATTGGACCCATTTGCAGTTTGGGTTATTTTCCGTTCCAACCAGTGGTCCACAACTGATTCATCAAAGGCCGTGGTATGTGTCGTCCTGTCTGTGGGACGGTGCATATAAAAGACACCTTGCTACTTATCGGAAGGAGTAGCCTATGTGGCGGCAGAGGGTTTCCTCTAAATACATATATGTCAGAATGACCATTTTACGTCCAATAGCCGATGATAAGATAAATGAATGTGCTCTAGAGGCATCGTTAAATAAAACAAACTTTACTTTATTTACCGGCTGTATAGCAATCTTAATTTAGGGCCCCTTTAAAACATATGCTACAGCTCCGCACTAGCCTAATCAAGATGGTATATACAGTACCTTTTTTTATTGTATGTTTGTACATACGGAACATGGAAAGACCATGCACAACAAATGCATCATGAATTTACTGAAACATTCTCTGATCTGAACATGGTGGACAGTTTAAGTTTGCCTCATTTATGTTTGAACTTACACCATTTTGTTTTCGAAAGGATTAATCAAAACATATTTGAAGAGGGTTTGTAAAGAACTTATTGGATCTGGTCTTCACGTTTTATTATTGATATAAATAGGTAAGTCAATGAAATTCCTGAAATATTAATTAACTGAATTTAACTGTAAATACTGCATTTTAGACTTTTCTAAAAGGAAAATAAAAACACAGTAAACCTCGCGTATAACGTCCTCGGATAAACCGGACAATCGCTTATACCGTACTGAAACTCAGTCCCATCCAACATTAATTCCAATAAAAAAACCTCGCATATAACGGCCTCTGTATATCGGACATTGGCGTATATTGTACCCAAATCTCCGGTCCCAGTGTAATGAATTTGATTTAAAATCTTTTCGTCTACAACGTACTCCTCCTGGCCGACGTGTACCTTCGTGAAAAGTAATGAAAATCGACGAGAATGTGGAAAAAAGGTACTGTATAGTACATTATTCTACATAAAAATCTAAATAAAGCATTTTTTAGCATCACTGGACTTTGTCCCGACTCGTTCTTTCAGTTTTCAGTGGCATGGCAGTACTGGTACGCTCACGAATTTAAAATACAATGTAGCGTAGGCTAGCAGACGGTCGCACTAGACGTCCGATGCGAGAGGTGACAGCACGCGCTGTTTCATGGCGCTGATCATGTGCATGCATGACGTTTGGAATAAGTGTAGTTCTGTCATCAGTAAAGTGAATGTGTCGCGGTTATTAGCTTTCAAGATGAACACCATTGAAATTTCATGGTCTATCAGGGCTATTATTATTTCAAAGTAAAACCCAATCCAGGAGAAGTTATGCAAGTCCGTAGGTAGTACAACAACCCAGTTGATCCTAACGCAATGAGTGTTTTGCGTGCGGGTGGAGAACAAGTTGGGAGGGTACCAGCAAATTTGTGTGGAACTTTTAGACAACTTCTTAAGAAAATAATTTGTATCTACATGGGTTCAATTGGACACTGAACATGCTGTAGGCATGCAGTTGTACATCTGGCAGTGCCACATTTACGTGTATATCGAACAGTGTACGGTATACATAAACCGGACAAAGTACGGTTTATGTGTACTGCAGACAAAGTACGGTATATACGTATACGCGTAATACAAAAAACGCTGGTCCCTACTGGTACGTTATACGCGAGGTTTATTGTAGCATGTCTGACTAAATAGTTTTGAGTAGTATATAACTGCAAACGTGATAAAGGGTCTTATTCAGAATAGGTAAACAGCAAAGCAAAATAATAATAATAATAAAGTTGCAATATTATCAAAAATATAAGTAGAACATAACTACAAATAAATAAAGTTGACTTATTCATGGATATTTTGTAATTGTTTTATCCACACAGTGACTTTATAATCTACAGTCACCGTGCAAATAGTTTTTCATGGATAATTTTAATTCGCTTCAACATAAAGAAAAACAGATAAACATTTTTGGAAATAAGTGTAAAACCCTATATTATGTTTTCATTTTAATAAAAACTTTCAAAAAGACATCTTTGTTTATTAGTTAATTAAAAACAATACTACATTTGTGTGCTCTATTTCCATGCAGTTCTTGATGTCACTGGATACAGTATAATAAATTATCATTATAGGTTCCTTGCCACTATTAAATAATTTTGTTTTCTGGACTGTCATTCCAGAATTTTGTGTATGAAGTTGTTTCATAGGGAATCTGGGTGAGACTGCCTTGAGCAGTGACTGGGCGTTTGTACATCCTTATCCTATTTATCCGACTTTGCAAACTTGATATGGTCTTGTCATCTACTGTGTCCATGTTCACCCTCTCAATCCCCACTGAATCGAGATTGAACATTGCGTAACGAAGTCCATGCAATACGTTGAACATGAGACGGTTCGTATAATCTTCTGCAAATAAAAACACAAACCACGTGTCAAATGAAAATGTTACCAGAACGTTGTGAAAGACGTTTAGCCCCCTTCCGCCCCACCCCTGATTTATTGTATTAGAATCATTACCAGTGCCACAACAGCCCACCCCAACCATTTACTCAATTTTATTTTATTTTTTTATTTATTTTTATTGTTATTATCTCCCCCCCACCACTCTTTTATTTTGCGGGTTTACGTTACCCATTAGTGAGATTACTGGACAAGAAAGCATGAGATGATTTTATTTAATGACTCCCTAGTACTTTGGTTAATCAGCAGCAATTAGGTATTGAACTTATGATGTTTGCAAGTAATTGTTTCAGAGAAAACTTGCTACTGCCACATAGGCTACTCTTTCCTACCAGCATGAAGGGAACTTTTATATGCCTTCTCACACAAGACACCACATAACAGGACCTTTGTTACACTTGTTGTGGGCTATGGATTGAAATGAGAAATAGCTTAAATGAGTCCGTTGAAGGGGATCAATATGAAAACCCATCACACCTCTGGCGGATGCTCTACATGTACCTCTTGAGTTACGTCTTACTTAGCAGCACTTTAGTTGCATTACTAACATTATGCTATAGAAGAAAAGAAACTTAAAAGTTAGAATGAAAAATGGGACCTATGTTAATCCGTGGGCCAATAGGGGTCCCATAGTTCAGGCAGAATGAAAAATGGGACCTATGTTAATCCGTGGGCCAATAGGGGTCCCATAGTTCAGGCATTGGCATAGCCAGGATTTTATATTGGTGGGAGGGGTAGGTTGGCAACTGAATAAAAAGCACTAATATGATTCTAAGACAGGCAAATATAAAAGGTGGAAAGTAAAATGTAAGTTGTGATTGGGGGCAACGCCACAGAGTTCAGGGGACTGTCAGAAATGCTATTAGTGATGGTACTGCTCACAGAGAACTGAGGAGTGGGCATAGGTGCCCCTATTGGCCCGTGGACGACATCAGCTATGAGCAGTTTGGTGGTACATGTAAGTCAAATAATGAAAAAATGCATTGGGATGGTTAGAATATACTAATATATAAAAGTTGTCAGAATATACTAATGAAAAAAGTTAAGCGTTCATTTTAGTAAACAAGACTAATAAGGTGAGTGTATGGGCATGGTGTGATCAAGTATCATTTACAACAACAAAAGGACAAATGTTTTACGATTTGACATTAGATTAACGCGTTTTCGTTATCATGATATAGAGTGTTGATGCCAGAAATGGAAACATGCTTGCATGAATTGCCACCATTTTAAGTTGAAACATAGCAAAACTTTTGTACATACAACAATCTTACATGTCACAAGAAAGTTTGAGAAAAAGACATGCATTTAAATTCTTTTCTGACTAATGAAATGTCCAAAACAATCAGTTATATGGTCAGGAGGGTTCGTGGTAGCAGTTGCTTGCTAAACTAACTTTAGATACATCAATGTGACTGAACAAAATGATAATCAGTCAAATTGTTCTTGAGCACCACCTATGTGAATAAGCGATTGATAAAACTCTCGAGTGTTTTGGGTCATTGTATCTGTCAGCGCATATTACACCTCCTAATCTGAAATGTTTGACAAGTTAATGGTTAGAATAGCAATATGGCTAGTATCAGAACACTCATCTAGAGTGTCCCCAGATGATTTCCGGAACGTACACTCTATATGGACATTCAATTTACTGAGGAGATTTGTATGTTACATTACTCTATACTCTGCATCATGAGAAGTGGCACATCAAAACATCAGCGTGTTTGATTAAATAATAAGTGGCAAAAGGATGTCTTTATATATACATTTCTTTTTTAAATATATTTTTTTTTAAAAACCTGTTTAGTAATAAATGCACCATACCAGAAAGACGCTGAATGTAATAAATTGGATATTCTAAGCAAAAGATTGTAAATAATGTATAATAAATTATAGGGTTGCCATATCTGAACATTCAAAAATGAGTAGGTTCCTGAAGTAATCCTTGTCTCTAAATTAAATATCAATGGATAAAAACATTTCAAGCCATAAAACACAGCCAACAAAAGGGCGTTCTGGTTTCAACGGCGGGGAAAAAGTTCACATGCAGCAGGGCTTCTAGAATATGGTAGCCCGACGCACGGGGCTAGTGGTTATTACGGTCGGGCTACCAAATAATCACTTTCCACTAGCTCGATGGCTAGTGGAATAAAAAAAAAAAAAAAAACGGAACGACAAAACTGCAATGAAAAACGCTCAACATACTCATTTTAATAAATAAAGTCAGACTATTATTAGCACTGAACACGTGAAATAACTCTCTAGCATAATCTGTGAAAACAACGCAGTCCACTATTTGTGTCCGACAAGATGTCATAATATCCCGAAGACTGCCGAATGGTTTCCCTGCAGATATTTTTTCTTCCGATCGAAA
>JAULBS010133725.1:0-13223 GCA_032355785.1 Symmetromphalus regularis | reverse complement strand
ACAATAAAATTTAATACTGCGTATACCACTGTCAAAGAGATGGCAGACAGACAGACAGGCACACACACACACACACAAAATGTGGCTCCTAAATATCTTATTGGTGCCTACAAAAATTAAACCAGGCACCATCTGGCACCTACACAAAAATGTTAAGGAAGAGGGCTGTATATATATATATATATATACTCAAAGGACTGAGGCAATGTTGGTGTGCTCATGGCATTGTGACAAAAGCAATTTGTTATTTTGACATATTGATAGACTTGACAAGTATCAATTAGTACTTTACAATTAGCTGGGAATAGTTAAGCAAAGAAAAAACTACATCTGAAGATGCAAAATATGACATCACATCGTCATTCTTAATGTGTATAAATTCGTTTATACATCAAAACTGGCTCCAGAACCAAGTACAAGTATAATGCATACAGATAAACATAAACAAGTGTGTTTGCCACAACTGATTTGTTCACACCAGTCTTTACACATAGGAATGACACTTACTTACATACATACATAAGAAAATGCAAACAAGTACATGTATGTTCACTTCTTTAAATATCAAACCAGCTAAAGACTCTGATGCTAAAAACATGGCTGGGTCAATGTTGAAAGTGACCCAAACTTTTAAAAAAAACATTTAATTTCTTGTATATGTGAGAGGTTATTGTTTTATGTTAGTAGTAAATGTATGTAATTTTATTTTCTCCAGTATCACTATGAGACATACACTCGAAATAGGTAGTACTACAAGGTCCTGTAAAACTAAGGACTTTACTACTGAGTTTGTGGCTTTTGATAAATCAGGGCTTCTAGAAAAAATGTTTAATCCACTAGCCATCGGACCAGTGATTTTAAAATTCACTAGCCCTTCCTCCTAAAAATAAAACTCAAAGTCAAACTTGACAATCAGATCGATTCGCTACATTTTGCAGGATTAAAAAAAAGATACAGACCAAAAAATGCTCGTGTCTGCACCCTGAATCACTGTAAGATTAGTGTCACCATTTTCAGAAACAAAAGAAAACAATAGTTCTATCAGATAGCTATCTACAAGTTTATTTACTAAAAATGCCACGTGTGATCCATTTGTCCCAAGACTTAAGTATTACCTTCAGTGTAATAGATAACAATGGATACATTAATTACTTATAATAATTGTATTTTTAATGATAAAAGAACAGAAAAGTTTTATTAGTTTTGACTGGAAGCCATTCAGAAACAGAAATCTTGGACTGCATTTTTTGTGCAGATTACGCTTGCAAGTTACTTGACGTGTTTCAGGCTAATAATAGTCGGACTTTATTTATTGAAAAAAAGCATATCGAGCACTTTCTACTACTGAACGTAGCTTGTTGTATTGCTAATGAATTACAAATGCAGCAGAGAAAATCTTATCTTGTCAATATTAATAGCACACTTTTTATTTGTTTTATTGTTTCTTTGCACAGTTTCAGTCAGTTTTTTTGTGGGTTTTTTTAAATTCCACTAGCTGTCGGGCTAGTGGAAAATGATTATTTGGTAGCCCAACCACAAAAACTACTAGAAACCCTGGGTAAATCCTATTTTGTTTATTGCATCAGTTTAAGCATATTTTATCTATCACTCTGTCAGGCATTTTCCCTGATGACACTTAAAACACTAATGTTATATGTACTTACCTTCAGAATTTTTGCATTAATGGCTTCTTTCTCCTTGAAATAAAACCGGACAAACTGTATTGGCAGATATGCAGGCAATCTTTTGATTTTACTCTGCAAGAAAATATAATCAGATCTGTTAAGTACTTATGATCAACTATTAAAACACTTTATTACAGCAACTGTTACCATCTAAATAATCAACACAATGAACTATTTATGAGAAGCGCCATGCATCAAATCTGTAGGGTAATAAATAGAAAATTAAACTTGTCACCTTTCTTTAAAAATCATTTTCTCCTTGAAGAAAATGGAAAACATACATGTGACAAATAATTATTTAACTAAGGATATAAATATGATCAAAGCATCAAAGAGAACTTTGGTACAGGTAGACCCAAGTTTCTTTGGAACAAGATGATTCATCTAGTGTTAACTCTTTTACATATGTACACACAAGATGAATAATTACTGTTAATACACATCTAAACTTTCCAAATAATACCAAGAAGAATCGATCCAGAGGACTAACTGCCAGATGGTGTTTTACTAACACATGTCTTGCTACATAAATGTATGTATGAGATTGCAGGGGTGGGTAGGGATCTACTCTTGATTGACTCCTAATTTCATTTACTCATCTCTTTAATTTGAATAGTCACACTGTTTCATAAACATTTTCTTCACTCTGATAAAGACTTACTGATTTTTGTGTATATTACATCTGGTAAAAACTTACTGATTTTGTGTATATGGCATCTCTTTCTAGTGTGGGCGAATGTTTTGTTATCGTTTCTTCTAATCTCTGAAGAAAAAAATACAAATAATAAATAAGACTAATTTATGAAATTATATAAATATACATACAAAATAACATTTATACATAAGAAGATTCACGTGGAACAAATTTAAATAGATCAAGATTAGTTCCTTTCTTTTGTAAATTAAATCATTAACAATATGGAAATTCACATTCAACAATTCTCAAATACATACAATTTAACTTATAAAACATAGAGGTATGGCGTGAAATGGATACTTACAGATTTTAAACCAGTTTGCATGTACTTGACCTCTAAAACAAAAAGAAATCAATTATATATTACAAATAATAAGTTTGCCTGTTAATTTTTAATATGAACTTGACTTCTAAAACAAAAAGAAATCAATTATATATTACAATTTACAAATAATAAGTTTGCCTGTTAATTTTTAATATGAACTTGACTTCTAAAACAAAAAGAAATCAGTTATATATTACAATTTACAACTAATAAGTTTGCCTGTTAATTTTTAATATGAACTTGACTTCTAAAATAAAAGAAATCAATTGTATATTACAAATAATAAATTTGCCTGTTAATTTTTAATATGAACTTGACTTCTAAAACAAAAGAAGTCAATTATATATTACAAATAATAAGTTTGCCTGTTAATTTTTAATATGTACTTGACCTCTAAACAAAAGAAATCTATTATCTATTACAAATAATAAGTTTGCCTGTTAATTTTTAATATGTATTTGACTTCTAAAACAAAAGAAATCAATTATATATTACAAATAATAAGTTTGATGCAGGTTAATTTTTAATGTTTTATTTATGGCATTCTATTGTTGATACAATGACTGCCTACTTTGAGAAGATAGAATTTTACCAGAGTCTGCCATTATATGCATACTCAAAGTAAAGCGTATTCTATACTATAGAAAATTAAAGTTGCTAGCAATAGTGATAACTCATCAACAGTTTGCTGGCAATGGGAAATAACAAATTGATGTAATAAAAGCAAAACACTGTATAAAACTGTTATAAACAGTGTTTTCATATAAACACATTGCTAAGAGTGAACGTGAAGTGGCAAAGACAAGAGACTAACTATATTATGTATAGAAGTCAATGTGTTAAAACTGATCTATTGTGTACCAACAATGTTTTCTGGACTTTTCTTTGGTTCTTTTGACTAAGACATAATAATGATGGAATATTAGTTAATTTTCATCTAATACCACACAATCTAGCTGTTGTTTATAATGACAGCTATAAGGCAAAAAAAATAAAATAATGGAGATAATTATGTAAATTATATGTACAAACATATATTTCTATAAAAATATCAAAGACCTCAAGGGACATAACTCCAAATATATTTTGAATAAGAACATTCACAACAATCTCAACCTGAAACTTTTAACATTAAAGAACTGAAATCATTTTCAGTCAGATCAGGGATGAAAGAATGATAGATAAGGCCAATTAAGTGCCCCCACTTTTTATGTCTAGTTTTCTTTGGCTTTTATTTAATATGTAGAACAAGTGTAATTTAATTAACTTGCACAGAATTACCATCTTGTTTAATCTTGTGTCAACAAATAATATGACCTGATTTGCCATTTGTTGACTTAAAATAGTCATTAAAGAATAATGTACACATAGAGAATAACCAGTAACTATGTAAGATACTGTCTTTATTATGTGACTCTGTAAGGCCCATTGACTGCACCGAAGTCAAAACTTCAAATAAGGTTATGTGTATGTACGGTAGTAACTGACCAAAACCAACTTTGCTTTCTCCTATCATCTTATTCCACAATATAAACACTGATTGCAGAAAACAAACCTTTCTCTATAAAACAACTAAGCTGCAAGAATTTTTCTGTAGAATGTGTCTCTGGCTCCTCTGGGGCTTCATTGCATTTCATTCTGATCATTGTTAAGAAATCAAATAATAAGATATGCAGGCAACAGCCAAGACACCAAGTCAAACCTTGTGTTTGCTAACAGAAACAAATGCTATTTACTTGATCAGGGGGCTATGGATGGATGGATTTAATGTACAAGTATTCAAAGATAAAAACAAATGTTACAACAATAACATATTGATGTATTTAACAGCCCAGCACATTACATTTGTTATAACAGCTAATAGATGTCACTCAGTGTTTGTGACATACAGTTCATGGAAGAAACCTGCCGCATACATAGGCTACTTTTTCTAATTAATAGCAAGGGTTCTTTTATATACATAGCCAGGATGGCACGTACAAGAATTGTTCAGCATCGCATGCAAATCAACATACAAATTTGCAAACACTTGATTAGTAATTGTCAATATTTTAAAAACAAAATGGGTACTTGTTAATCAACTGACACTGGTTATTAATTGTCAATATTTTAAAAACAAAATGGGTACTTGTTAATCAGTTCACACTGGTTATTAATTGTCAATATTTTAAAAACAAAATGGGTACTTGTTAATCAATTCACACTGGTTATTGTCAATATTTTAAAAACAAAATGCTCTCCGACATATCAGTCTTTGTTACCCCAGTTGTGGATGAGAACACTGTAGGAGATGTCACACAACAATGTGAACAATCTAATCTAAAGCAATGCAGTTTGTAAAACTTAATGATAATAATTCTGTGTAAGGGACCCAACTAATTGCTTTGTGAAGATTCTTGATACAGTTGTAAATACTATTCAAACAGAAATCAGTCATTAGGAAAGGATACACAACCTCAAACTCTCCTCCCATATACTGGTCAATGAAACTACTAGCTGATCTGTCACCAGTTGACTGCAAATCAAACATTGTACGAGTTCAAATTTAAAACAAATGTCATCCAAGCAATGATCAACCATACAGCAAGAAATTGTGTTTTATGGGTTGAATTATCACCTTACTTTGATAAAATTACAGATCAACAGTGTGAGACATTTACAAAAATAATTTATATCCACAAAACAAGATTCAGTTCACTTAATGAGAGGCATAAAGAATGAAGGAAATATGCTAAACAGAATGGACAAAATACTCTTAATGGTGATATTTTAACAGTGACACTCAGCAGCTTTTAAATAGATGAATTTGTCATTTTTATTAATGTTAAAAATAACTAGGAAATAAAGATTTATAGGAAGAATATTAAGAAAACTAATTTACTGAAGACAGAACACTGACCGGAGTCATGTCAGATGTCAATGCTGGCAGTTTCTGTTGTAGACTTCTCACAATCTCGGTCCAGCATTCGTTAGCATCCTGTGAGAAAAAACATTAAAGCAAACATTACAGGTTTGGACCTAGCTTGCCTGAAATGAGTGGTTAATCAACGATAATTTGAAAACCAAGTCAAACCGATAAGCTATATTGCAATAACATATTTAATCCTTAAAACTAGGTAATTAAAATACAATTTAATAAACACAATACAAAATAATTGAAATAATGTGATTATCAGTTATTTGTTTTAGTTTTGAATATCTTGACAATCAATGCATCTTATTTTAAGATAAAAGTAAAATGTTTTAAAAGACTGAGTTGTCATTAAGTCCCTAATCTTGACACAAATTTGAGCACTGTTGTCACCTGTTGTTGAAAACCACCATGTTCTCCCTTCTCTGCAAAGCGTGGGAAAGCCATGTGAAGGACTTGAAGAAAGATTATTGGAGGAATGGAGGTACCAGAACGGTCCATGGAATTATAAAGATCTCTCAAGGCTGAAATAAAACATAAATTATGTATGAATACATAAGGGAATCATTTACATAAATTACAGCATTCTTGCTCACTGTAAACTTGAGCAATAACTCAGATGGGAAAATAACGGGTATGAATATCTGTATATTCATATGAGTGAAATGTTCCGGAAGAAAAAGCATCTTCTTGAGTAAACCTTTTGGGTCCTATTTCTATTCCAACAAATATTCCATGACTGGCCTATCAACAGCTGTAGCACTTCTGTGATGCAGTAGTAGACTATGGAAACATGCTTAAGACATCTGCAGTGCAAGTCAAAAAACAGAAGCCTACATGTGACAGCTTGATAGATTTTACTTTTTAACATACTAGATTACGAGATGAAATTACCATATGGTACTTAATAGGTGGAGAATAAACACAGAATATTTATGGTACCCAGGATCATAAATAGATGGATGACTCTCCTGTGATTATAAAACATACCTGCAGTGATGGAATCAGCTGGGGAGATCATACCACCAACTGTAAGTCCACCAGCGTATCTGAAATAAATGTAAGAAATTATTTTTAAAACAGAAATTAAAAAATCCAGGGAACGCAAAACTCCTCCAAGAGAAGAACTTGAATGTGTGATGTCCATTGAATTTAATTTAATATCAACAATGATAATGATTGCAAGCCACCTTTTGGTTATGTTACCTAATTTTACCACAAATCACTCTATGGTGCCATATGTGCTTTATATCAGTATCATAATTTAAGTTTCGAAGGTGACACATTTAAAATAACATGGCCACTTACCATGATACCACTGACCCAAATGTATGTTGCTGTGAAAAGTTAGTATAAGATAATGAAACAAGTTTTAAAAATTGTATTTGCCTATGTATGCTAAAGATAAATTCTATTTGTACTTACTATTTTAAGAAGAACCAAAAATACATTTAATTAGTAAAAACTGAAATTCTATGAATGCAATTATAAGTGAAATGATATTTTCCTTTAGTTAGAAATATGTACAAAATCAGAAAAGAAGTTGAAACAGTAACTAATACAGATTCTGTTGATTTTGTTACTGGAATAAAGAATGGAGAAAAATGCATGCAGTCAATACTAACTTCTTAAGAGAATCTTTCAGCTCTGGAATAGCTCTCAAGCATTGCACAACACTATTCATGTAACACGTGTTCCCAAGGTTTGTCAGACCAGAAGGCATAGCAAGCTGTAAGAAACATGTGATAATAGTAAATCATAAAATACCTATACATATATATACTAGTCATTGCAAACATTAGCAGTACCAACTCATTTAATTTGGTACTGGACAGTGGATTATGACTTGGGTTAGTGGACAATTTTCAGTTTTATATAATAATAATCTTTTTAGTACATAGATGTTGTTTATAAGCAAAGGTTAAAACAAAATGTATGTTTACAACTAGTACAGAAAGTAGAAGCAATGATTTTCCATGGAAAAATCTATCGGAAACGGAATTAAACAAGTTTCAGTTCAAAACAGAAATGGAAAAAATGGAATTTGTTAAATTCTGAAACGGAAAATGGGAAAATCTGAAACGGAAAATCAGTGTTTCTAAGAAAGGAAATCCAACAGCAAACAATTATATTGTTCAAAAGCTTTTAGGTGTGAAACATATGGTATATTTTGACACGTTGTATTATTAAATGTGCAATGGTCACTTAAGACTGGACTTTGCAATTAGCAGCAAGGTGTCTTTCGCATATGAACATTCCCACTGACAGGACAATACATACAATAGATTTTGATATACAAGTCATTGAGTACCAGAGTACTCCAATCAAACTAGTACTGTGCTAACACAAAGATGAGCTCTTTTATGATCAGAAATAACTGTCTAATAACACCCCAGCACAAAAAGAAAACTGGCTACTGGGCATCTCAAAAAGAGAGATGATCTCTTTCAAATGAGTATTTACACATACCGCAGTAGCCAGCTGCTGTTCTGTCATGTCTTCCATGAACGTCGGTCGTTCTGTGGGCACCTGTGGTAACTCATCCGCTGTTCCCATCATCAGAAGTATTGCTCCCTGTCAACAAAACAACACCAAATAAACAGTACATTTCATTAACACCACTAAGTAACTTAAATATGCTAGTTGTACATATTTCAAAAACAGAAACTACTCAAACTAGGACTAGTTTAGGTAACCTAAAATAAGTTAGCTGTAACCAAACATCAGATATCCTTTTCTTCCAGAGCATCTGTTCACAGGAAATGTTGATAACCTATTATTTTTATTTCCCTCAACTAGAACTAATGTAATCTGTATGCAGTCTGAATGGCCGTAAATTACCCATTAAAGTACTTATAAATTCCTTTTATTTAAACACTCTGAACTTGCAAGTCATTTACCAATTTATGGCTCAAGTAAAATATGATATGGACAGGCATTAAACAGTTTAAGAGACCACTCAAATCACTATAAAATGAATCCCTTTAGATAACAAATATGAGTGGAATGTTTATTTAATAACACAATATACATGTATAATCAGCAGCTATTAGCTTCAAATAAAACACAAAATTATTTATTCAACTTTAAAGCCTTCAGTCCACAGTATATCTATTTAAAAAGGAAACTTGATGGCAGAGACATTTTCACATCCAATTAATGTAAGATTGTCCTTAATGAAAATACCAAAATAGGACACTTCACAACAAATTATGTATATTTGTTTTTAATAACACTTTGTTATAGTGTTAAATAATAATCTTACATCTTTCAGTTTGAGATTTCCCCAGTCATCATCCTGAAAAATAGAAGAAGAAAAAATAAACAGATTTTTAAAATTCATTAAGGTACCCATACAATTTCTATATGAACACTATATATATATATATATGGCATAAATAATCACTTACGTAAACTTACATACTTGTCATAGTAAAACGCAAAATTTTCAGAATGAGTCTGATATGAACCCGCACCAACTTGTTTTATTAAATGGACTTTTACTGAATAAACATTTAATAAAGTGCTACTAGTATCATATACATTACCTTTCAAGTCATTCTACACAAGGAAAACAAAGCAATGTCCAACTTTTGTAATGTATATTTCACATTTCATTTTTTTTTTTGCTTAAAATGCTGCGTCCCCAACCTACTAATACCAATTTTCACTTCATATGACAATTTAATTCATGCAGAATACACCCATTTATTGTCTGATTAAAAAACATCTCACTAATTGTTTCAAAATGGAGAATTTATTCATTTGGTATCAATAATGTTTTAGTATGTGTTTTTGTCTTGTTGTTGCATATTATTATTACATACACTTGTAGGTACCGTACATGAAAATATTTACCTTCAAAACAGATCCTTTTACCATGACCTTCTGTCGATCAGGTTGAACCCCTGACAGGGCAAACAGCTGTGCTTTGAAAAGAACAGGAGGTTCATCTGTGTTGCATTCAATATCGGTGAACTTCTCTTTGCCCCATTTCACACTAACTGCAAAACACATAACAGATACTGGAACATGCACATATATGTACCTCAGCAGCCCTCAAAATTCAAATCATCTTGTGATGACAATTTACCGGTAGTTTAAATAATAACAAAGTAAATACTTGATAATCAGGCCTGCCTAGCCATAGAAAACCCATTCAGGAATCTAGGGCTCATAAACATGATTTCTCAGGAAATCTAAGGGTTCTGTCAGGAATGTGTCAAACGTGACAACTGAATTGTTCTTTCAAGATGTTAAATGATCATTTGCTTTAATATTTTCTAATTCTATCAACAACTCCATATTTATTGAACATTTAATAATGTATTGTACATTTAATAATACAGGCGTTTGTACATCATGTTCCTCTTGCATACATCGTGCCCACCATGTTCGATGCTAAGCAAATGATCTCGGTGGAACTGAACTCCGACTACTTGAGCGATAAAAAAAAAAAATTATTTGGCTACTCGACCAGCTAGCGTAAAGTGACTGTATCGCTGGAATGCCGTCATTTGGGGTGTCTGTCTGGAAATATTACGGAGAAACTGGAAAGGTAGGCAGGTCTGCAGTCATCGTTGTGTATCATGATAGATACTTAGCACCAGGTCTCAATTCATATTACAAAAGCATTTTGTAATCAGCGTTTCCAAACATATAATTTAGGTATAACTGAACGAAAAACAAATTTGTGAAATACTGAAATAATACGTATCTGTAACACTAACCAATGATGGATCTTAACTTGACTTTAAATAAAATGGTGTAACAGTTAATGTTAAAAAATATGTATAACTGAACACAATTTCAATTTTTAGAGTCAAAACACATCTTTTGCACTATTCTTTGTGCAGTGAATTAATTTTGATCAAAATACCATAAGTAAATCATTTTTGATTACTTATACAACAAATATATATCATATAACAAGTGTTATGTACATTAATATCACATAACAAGCGTTATGTATAATGCAAGATAAAAGTCAAAATAAACAACACAATTTCAACATTAAAATAACAAGTGTCACAATTCTACATATATTAATTTTATATTATAAGGTGTCCAATATTTTAACCTTTTAATACTTAACCATAGAAATACAACCACTCTTAAAAAATAAATATATTTCTACATGGGCGAAAATCCGTTCCTGAAAGTGGGGTGGACGGACCACACCCTTGTCCAAAACGTAGCTGCCCCCCACCCTCCCCCCACCTTTATAGACCACTTGCATGCTTCAGTATATTTACACTAAGACGATATGGTTTAAAGTGTTCATTGATACAATAAAGAGAAATACTGATTATTATTTAGGCATTTTAATTTCACTGAAATTTTAAGTTTTTTCTAAGCAAAAAAGTTGGGGGCGGGGGGATAATTATATAGGCACCCTCCCGTCCTAAAAGCGGAGGGACGTGTCCCTCAACTACCTGGGATTTACGCCCATGTATTTCTACAATAAATTTTTCATAACATTGTATTGTATAGATTTATGAGGACTGCCACTACAGGCTCAGACTGAGGATTTGGATACTACAATCAAAGTAGTTTGTTTTATTTAACGACGCCTCTACAGCACATTGATTTTTATCTTGTCATCGGCTATTGGACGTCAATCATATGCTCATTCTGACATATTATTTAGAGGAAACGTTGTCACCACATAGGCTACTCTTTCTGATAAGTGGCAAGGGGTCTTTTGTATTGACCGGCCCATAGACAGGACAGCACTTAACACTGCCTTTGATGAACCAGTTGTGGACCATTGGTTGGAATGGAAAATAGTCCAAACTGCAGATGGGTCCACTGAGAATGATCGATCTGACAACTGACTGCTTTGTATTTCTTATTTGTGTGGTTCATTACTAAAAGATGTTAAATTATTTGACACTCTATAATATCTCTTTAATGTTAAAAAATACCCAACAAGAATTTTAACATTGAAACAATTTGCATGACATGAATCAACAATTTTAACACTGAAATAAAAAGTACGGCATAACTGTACAATTTTAATATTGAAGTAACAATTTTCATTCACATGTACAAGTTAGAATGTTAATGTTAAAAAATAACTGAAAACAATTATTTTAACAGTTTTGATTCTCAGTGGTCCAGTGGTAGGACTTCAAACTCTCAAGCTGAAGACTGAAGTTCAAAATCTGTCAAAGAGTTTTAATTTATAAAATCCAAAATAATAAGCTATGAAGTTGCCCAGTTACTAATCTCTTGACAAGATGTTTTGAAAATTTTAATATTATATTTTTACAAGTTATTCAAGCAACATCATTTTTGTTTTACAAGAGTTGTTTCCCTTGGTAGTTATGATTTATGGTAGAGACACATTTAAAGAATCTCAATAATTATTGTATTTTTACGAAAACTAGCCAATTTTAACTCTTTATTTGTATAGCTCTAACTTTTTAATGACATAGGTCACAAACCTAGTATTATTCTCAACTGATTTATTAGTTATTTGGAGATTAACAAGAGATCAAACAACAGAGAACACAACTGAAAACGTCCATAGACTTCAACATTTCTGTTGGAAATGGTGGTCGCCATGTTGACAAAAGGGAGGTAACAAACTCATTACAAATAAGACAGGTTTTCCCAGTTAAACAATTTACTACCTTGCACGTTACATGTCCTGGTAAGTAATTACACTGAACATTTTAGAATGTTTAATTAGAAGATCTGTATGCTGCTGGGTTTGATTATATGCACTCCTATGGACGGTATATTCTGTCTCGTAGGTCTGTCAGAATTGCAGATATGCATTAACAATAAATGGGTTATACTGAAAACATTTTTGGTAACCCATTTTATACAATGTATTTGCATTACAAAATATCTTGTTATGATCTAATTTTAACTCTAATGAAAAATGGATTACACTTAACAAAACTTTCACAAGGGGTCTTGTGTGAGGGATGTGTGAATGAAATGATATTTTGATTGGAAGCTTTTGATTCACATGCCAGTTTTGTGTTTGTTTGACAAAATGTTCTTTTATTCAGTTTTAATTAACTTGATGTTAACAGAATAAATTTTGTGATTTCTATTAATAAGTAAAATAAAAAAAAATATTCTCCATGTCACCACATGGCATTTGGATGTTAACAAATTTGTAAAAGCTTAAAAAAATAAGAAACAGACTGGGCTGCAAATTGAAAACCGGACAGGGCCTCATCTCGTTAAATTTTCACCATGAATGAATTTAAATAATTTAATTTTGCTAACAATAAAATTCCCACTTTCCCACAGAGGAGGACACATACAATGGCTTTTATTTAAGTGATATTATAATGTCCAATAATATAGCATACCTGGAGAAAACAACTTACTACTCATAGGGAGTTTCTCTCAGTTAATAGATTACATTATATATGATGTCAGACACTGAGTCAGTTGTATGAACTATGCAATATCCATGGATATATAT
Organism: Symmetromphalus regularis; assembly: GCA_032355785.1. Lineage (NCBI taxonomy): Eukaryota > Metazoa > Mollusca > Gastropoda > Neomphalida > Neomphalidae > Symmetromphalus > Symmetromphalus regularis. Next base: position 155 of record JAULBS010133725.1, on the reverse strand, counting down.
CTGCACACAAGAAGAAAATAGCTTGTTACTCTGTTCCATCAGCACAACTGCGTACAGAGATGCTCTCAATTAAATTATTACATCATTTCAGATTCAGACTGTGACAGTTATAAAACACTGTGTGTGTGTGTGTATATATATATATATATATATCT
>JAULBS010133714.1:0-13224 GCA_032355785.1 Symmetromphalus regularis | reverse complement strand
TCTTCTGTAATGTCAAAGCCTGTTCTCCTGTACTATATTTGTAACCTGTGTATTCTGTAATGTGTATTTGTTTTTTGCTTTTTTTATATGTATTTACAGATGAGCTGTACAGCTCAATGTCAATAAAGATTTGAATAGCAAAACACAAAATCGACTGATTTTGATCTTTAGATAATACATTTTATTACCCACATCAGGTGTAGAAATTAAGAAATTATTTTCACTTACCTGAGGGACAAGCAGCCTTAAACACATACTCCCACGGACCCGTGGCCTAATTAATTTTCAAACAAAGAATTAATTTTAAGTATAAACATTTGATTTGTCCATAGAAGTACTTATTTCAACTACTTACATAACCACTGCATCTTGCTTATTATCAATATTTTTAAAATAATAATGAATTATGCTCACGGACAAATAAATCGAAAAAGAAAATAACTTCTTTTTTTATGTTGAAGGTGTGACGTATATATTTCGAGTCATGTGACGGGCATTCCCCCATTAGCCATTATTTTAAAACTTCTGAATACTTTTGTAGCTGCAAAAACATTACATACCAATTTATTTCGCCCCACGAGGAGTTTCGATCTTGAAATTAGAAATTTTTAAATGTGAAAAAAATTGATCGACTTGACATGGAATTCCCTATACCATGGTTCAGTTAAAATGTCTTGCGTGATCTGAAAATGAGATCTAGTATAACAAATACATGTAAGTTTCATTTGTAATCACTATTTAGACCACAAAGCCCCTTAAATTCCATGGGACTATGCTTTTAAAAAGTTACTCATCCCTTAGAAAAATTACTAGTCCCCCGTTTTAATTTTAATACTGGATTGATTGCTGGCCTGGGGTACTAGCATTAGTAAGGATTTACTTGTCCCAGCAATTTTTACCCGCCTCGGGTGGGGGAGCAAGCATTAATTTCTATCTCTGCACAAAATCAGCTGTCAGATCTAGCTCAAACGGTAGAGTGTCCACCTGTGAACCGGTCGGTCGTCGGATCGATCCTTCTCACTGCACCCATTTGCTGTTTGGGCTACTTTCCATTCCAACCAGTGGTCCACAACTGGTTTATCAAAGGCCATGGTATGTGCTGTCCTGTCAGTGGGACGGTGCATATAAAAGATCCCTTGCTGCTTATTGGAAGGAGTAGCCTATGTGGTGGTACCGAGTTTCCACTAAGACATATGTCAGAATGACCATATGCATGACGTCCAATAGCCGATGATAAGATAGAAATCAATGTGCTCTGGAGGCGTCGTTAAATAGAAACAAATTTGTGTTGAGTGTTTATTTTTATTGAACTTTTGACATAGTTTATTTAGTTTTGGCACTTTACATTATCACCTGGACCCTATTTATTAAAAATATCTTTAATTATAATTGTTATAATAAGTTTTACATTTTTGTTTTGTTTATCCAGCTTTGCAGAATCAATGAGCATCTCTCTTTGTCAGATATGTGGTTACAAAAAGTTGCTGTTACAAGTTGAAGCTTTAAGAAAAGAGCCGTATAGTTCAGATAATGATGAGCATGAAACCAAGTTGTTAGATGTAAGGAAACACTGTTTTTAGAAAACATGTTTTTGTTACCTTATTTAATTCAGACTCATAATAAATAAAACATGTTCTTCATATGAAGAATTTTCTATATTTTATGTCTTAGTCCTAGTTGAAAGACCCATATATATACTGGTAGGGAGTTAGAAAACAATACACTTTTCTTGAATTTTCCTTTAATTTTCTCTGGGATTATCTTGCTTGTTATTGCAAATAATTATTATACACACTAGTACAATGAAAGGAAACTATTCCTAACAATGATTTTAACAGGTAACTATCTGACCCACAAATATGTCTACATCAAATTAAAGAAAAAACAAAAGAAATCTATATGGATAAACACAGTACTATCATTACACAAGTCTGAGTTCCCACTGCCCATAGATAGCTAGACAGATGGCTAGATCAAGTCTCTACTAATGAAAAGAAATGGCCATAGGATCGTCAAAATGACAAACAATATTTTGCTTTTTTATGCGCGTAATTAATTGACTAGTTTAGTTAAAAATGGAAGAAATCAGCCATGTGACTAGCTGTATGATAAGATCTGAGGAAACTGAACAAGGGGTTTATTTTTATCTAGTTAGATGTAATTAATTAAATACAAGTATGTGATGGATGACCTATTCTGTTTTATTTAAATTTACATTACAGTTACATGCTTTAAAAATTTCAATTGTTATTCATGGGCTGAGATATTGAGGGTAATTTGTTTTCTCTATTTTCTTCACAGTTATGGAATCTAATGATGCCAGACACAAAGTTACAACAGCGTATATGGAAGCAATGGACCGAAATTGGTTTTCAAGGCAATGATCCTCGAACTGACTTCAGAGGAATGGGCATGCTGGGTCTTGATCAATTAATGTACATAAAAAAAAAACCTTCATTTTAATTTTAAGCATTTATTTTATTGAATTGACAGTGGAAAGCATGATGGTGTTTGAGACAAAGCACAACACTAAACATTAAAGTACATAAATGGTAACTATTATATTGTTAAAATAAAAAAAGTCCTTAATAATTTAAATGTCTTATAATCCTGTTATGGTTGGATAATATTGTTTTTATATAATAAAATTTGTTTGTTTTCAGATAACTGATAACTTTTAATAAATAAATTTATTTTTATAAGTTATGTGTATCTAATATTAATTAATAGAAAGAGAGTACATAAATATTTAGGAACGGTATTTTTTGTTACCAAAGTTGTTTGTACATGAAACATGGGGACAATTCAGTGGCAGTTAATTGTTTTTACATTAAACAGCAAAATTCCAGTGGCAATTAATGATAGGAGAGTAATTTTTCTTGGTCACAAAAATTGTGATTTGAGGAATATCGATCAGGTTCTTAAAAATATTTTTGAAGTCACATTTATTCTAACCACTATTTTTTAGATATTTTGCAAGAGTTTACACAGATCAAGCCAAACAGGTGTTATCTCAGTCTCATCATCCTAAGTTTGAGTGAGTAAAAATACTGATCAGTTTGCTACATCTTTTTACTCTACCTTTTATTCATATTTTCTTCACAGAGTAATATTTAAAGTTGATAGTGATGTTACCACTTGCATGGGTTATACTGAACTTTGGATATGTTACAAGTTCGTAAGATGTTTGTAGTCTGGCATTTGCTTGGAAATAAAGTCTAGATTCTATAGTGTAATTAAAGGGTCACTATCATAGTAGTATTTTTGGCAGTCCTCAAAATTATTTTTAAAGTATTATACTGTTTAAAAGAGTATGATCACAGTTTTATGTATACAACAAATTACTATCAACTAAAGTAATTTAATAGAAAAATAATAATTTTATTGAGAAATTGTTATAAAATGATACTCTAAGTGGTGGCATTTCTCTTTATAATACTTGCATAAAATGTAAAGAGTGTATCCTCAGTTAAATGCAAAAACATTACTTTCAGTTAATGCAGTTTACTATGCCCACAGGGACTGTTATCCTGGGTAACAATATCCATAGTATGGTTGTATGCCATTATATTTTGAATGCACAGTATTGTTCTTTATATACTGTGGCATTAGTTATACTAATATGTGCATATATATCATTTAATTTGCACAAATATATGTAAAACTAACAAAATATGCTACTTGCAACTTTGATAATTAATGTGTCTTTAAAATTGGATCTCCAACACCATGTTACCACTAATGTTTATATGTTTTCAGATTTTCATATGCAATTGTTGGCATCAACATAACTGGGATGTGCTATACTTTGCTGAAATCTAAAAGACTGAGAGGTCACTTCTACAACATAAGGACAGATACTCCAACATTATCAGATTTTCATGAAGTATATTGTAAGTTGTATTCTTAAATTCTATTTTTAATGCAAAGCCAAGTGTATCATTAAATCTGTTGAGTTTTAAAAAGTGCAAATAAAACAAAGTTATGTTCAAGAGTCAGTTATGGTAAAATTAATAATACAAGATGCCAAACTGGCTATATCATTGTTTCCTAAAATATAAAGAACTTGTTTTCATAAATTTTAGAAATTCTCCCCTGTATTTATATAATAATCAAAATTTTATATCTTTGTTTCTTTCAGGTTATTTATTTGTGGACTTCGTTAAGTTCTGGTTTGAAGAAAAACCAAAAGATATTATGGAGTTTGGAAGACTGAGAGACAAATATCAGAAACGAATGGTTAACAGATTAAAAAATCGTTCAACAATCCTGGTGGCAGATTTTCAGGAATAAACAATTAGAATGTCTTTTAGGATGTAGCATTTTATGTTTGAGTATTATGGATTGTTTATGATTATTTTGTTAAAATATATTTAATTAGATGTTTTATATCTACAGCAATAAGACTGGGTTTTTATTTTTTACCACAAGATTATGGATTGTTTCGTATTGATAAGACCAATAGTAAGAAGACTAATTTTTGACCAATCAACCTTAACATTACATTATAGACATTTGAACAAATCAGTTGTTGTGTTAGTGCAGTCAAGTTCACTTAATTACATTCCTGATAATAGCATATTTCTGTTATTTGCATAATATTCTGCTGCACCGGACCATTTGTATGTAAATTTATACAAAGAATTTCTTTTTACTGCATATCTTTCTTTGTAATGTCAATTAATTGCATAAGAAAATGTAGAAAATTAATTTTTTTCTTCCAAACTACCAAAAACCATGGTGGATATTGACATTTTTATCAAATAATAACAAAATAACCACAAAGTAAGTATAACTGTACCATTTTTGCATATGTTATAGCATTCAGTTTCCATGGTCAAAGAATTCCTTACTATATTGAACATTTCTGATTAGTGTGATCACTGTCTAATAAATGTACTTTGATTTTGTACCAGATAGAACAAGAAAAGTAATAAGATTTTAAATTGGCCTTTCTGATAAAGAAATAATCCTGTTAATTGCATAAAATACTGGGGCAAAATCCGTATACAATTAAGAGGATTCTACTGTATATAGTCTCAAACCTGTGCACCCCAAGACTGATGGATTTTGGAAGCATAGTTTGGCTGTTAAAAGGTAGTTTATCTACTAATAATACAAATTTCATCTATCCTGCCTACTTTTGCATTTTAGCCACTTATTATTATTTCATAAACACTTAAACCTTTATATACAGTTTGTTTTTCGTATTTGTAATAAATATATTTTATCAACAATGAAATCTACCTTAAATTACAGTAATTAAATAATTATTTTATTTAATTAATGTTGATAATCAAAATCTTGATATCACAAATTAATAAAGATTGATGTCAGTGTTCTATTTTAAGTCTATGACATAATTTTAGCTTGAAAATGTCAGCCATACTGGATTATTAGTACAATAATACATCAATATCATTTTGTTTAACATTTATTTTTCATTTTATTTAATAATATCAGTAATGTAAATATGTTTTTAACAAGAAAATTTGCACTTTGTAAATGCTACAAATAGTCTGGTCATATTGTTTTTAGCCCTTAGTACGTATTGTACATTTTTTAAATTGTTACAGATGCTATTAATTTGTATATGTATATATACATTATGTATTTATATAAAATTATGGTTTAATATAAGCATTAGTGAGATATTATATCATTTAGAGCTTTGAAAAATAATCCTCTATTTCACCACTGGCCCCATTAATTTTGATATTTGAAAAAAAGATTTCCTGTTCCTTCAACTAAATCATGACTGTAAGTTTGTTTAATGACAAAATAAACATTAGATATTGGGGGCATTAATTTATTTCAGACTTTTTTTTTGTTATTGAGGTAGCAGAATGGATAAGGAATGTGAATCTTTCAGAATCAAGACCACAGAAAATAGATAACTTGTATGAGCACAAATCTTGTTCTGATTATTAATGTATATATAACATAAGGACTTCTTAATTGTCACTTACTCACCGACTCCCAGTGTCAGATATTTGCTCATTATAGGGTCATTCCATAGAAAATCAGTCCAAGCTTCACGTCTGACTCTTTCATAATCAACTGATTTTTTTTTTTTTAACTTAACTATAATATATTTAATGAAGCTATGCAAAATTTTAACTTTATACTATGAATATCTTCAGAGTTATGGCCCCTTGAAGTGCCTTGGGGTAATGTAAAATATGACTATTTTTATTTCGCATTAAATTTTCAGTCATTTTTTAGCTCTCATAACTTCATAACTAAAGGTGCTAGCCACATGAAATTTTCAGGGCTCAAAGATGCATTGGAGTTGTGTTCAAACCTCCAATCAGATTTATTATACATTCATAACATTTCTCTCAGTCTCCAGCCAAAATAGGAGAATTTGTCATAGAAATGTCACAAATTTAATGTTTGTACGTTCTTTGAAGGTTCAAATCGCCAAGTGGGATCAAATTTGGAGAAAACAAATTGTATCAAGTGAAAGGACTTATTGTCCCCTACATTTTTATACCAAACTCAACCTCTAGCCATGATTCCTTCTGTTTCAAAATATATGTCAAACATAGGCATATTTTGATGTTCGTGAATATAGTTGAGGGCAGTGAAATTGACAAACAACATTGGTATGGAAACGTGTTATTTACTAGAAGTACAGATGACAATGTATTCTAGTAATTTATAATGAAGTAACAGTAGAATCATCTTAATTGACATTTCTATGATAAATTCTCACAAAACAATGCCTGCTTCTATTAGCATAGGTCACAGACATTACACTTGTGCAGTTTGAACATTGATACTAAGATATATCCTGTGAAATTGGTGATCAAAGATGGTTGTAAAACAAATTTAACTGAACTAAATTGAGATTTTGGCTGGAAAAAAAGAGAAATGTTTGGCAATTATACTAAAACTAGAGCCCTGAAAATTTCATGTGGATAGCACCTATCAAGTTATGAGCTCAAAAATGACTGAACATTTAACGCGAAATAAAAATCGTCATATTTTAAACAACCTCTAGGTACTTCAAGAGTTCATAACTCTGAAGATGTTCATTCTATGAAGTACAAATTTTGCACAGCTTCATTAAATATATTATAGTCAATGTACAAACAAAATCAGGTGATTCTGAGGGCTTCAGGCGTGAACTTTCCTAGAATTTACTGATTTTATATGGAATGACCCTATATCTTCTTGTCACCACATAACTGTCTTGTGTTTCACTCACCACATCCTTACATCTGGAGTTTCACTCATCATATTTCTGTTTATGTATTTCACTCACCATATACCTGTGTTTGGTGTTTGCTCACTTTGTTCTTGGTGTTTACTCACTATATATGTGTCCAGGATTCACTCACCATCTATCTGAATCTGATGTTTTCTCAGTGTCCCTGTGTCTGGTGTTTTCTCACCACATATCTTTATAGTGTGTTGACTAGTCATACCCCTATGTCTTGTATTTATTAAAGTAGTGTCGGAAATAGAATAAAAATTATTTTCGTCAATTATTTCTTTCATATTAAACTGACAAGTAAATATCTTGTAAATATATATTTAATGACACTACCTAATTTAGTATTTACTTGTTTGCTCTGTCATTGATGTACAAGGTGGTGTTTACTCTTGAAATTAAAAGAAAAATTTCAGTAAACAGGTGATTTGCACACTTTATTGGAATAGTCTGAACAATGTTTTGAGTGACTTATGTCAATTTCATTGCCATTGCAAAATGTGAGGGACATTCTGTTCCAATAAAGTATGAAAATCATCTGCTAAAATATCTCTTAATCTTAAGAGTAAACTCAACCATGTACATCACTGAGAGATCAAACTTGAAAATACTAAATTAGGTAGAGTGTCATTAAATATATATTTACAAGATATTTACTTGTCAGTTTACTATAAAAGAAATAATCAAGAAAATCATTTTTATTCTATTTCCGACACTATTATAGTTTGTGAGTGTTTGGCATCTGGACACAATTTAGATTTTCAAACTTAATTAAAATTTCATGTGGACAAGAATTATTTTGGTGAATTGTTATGTCAAGTAAATCATTTGGAGAAAGTGCCATCAAGTATACTGGTATATGTATTTTTATATTTACAATGTTTATAAACTCTTTTGTCAATAAAATGATATTGATAAAATCCCCAAAAGACTTCGTTGTTTCTGATCTATTGTTGAAATTCTTATTAGAGAGTTTTTGTTTGGTAACTGAAGGTGTGTGTCTACCTTTAGACCTATACTCAGGCATATACAAAAGGTGTGTTTACACCTCCCTATGAGAATATTTATTTTTAAAATACAATATTTAAGTACTTTTTTTCAAAAAGTTAAACTTTTGGTTTTTGTCCACTTTTTAACAAAGCAAAAAAATGTACCCTCCTGCAAAAATATTTTGCATACGTGCCTGAACTTGTTTGTATCTACATGTGCTTTACTTATTGAATTTTCTTAACTCTTGTGTCAAAATTTGTATAATTTATACTGACCACTCGTAACAATTTTAAAATTTTCTTCAAAATTGTTTGTCAAAATATACTTTTTTTTTATGATAGATTTATACATATTGATAGTTTATTCACTGAAACTTCCTCCTTACAAACATTCTAATGCTCTCATAGGATTCAATAGTAGTAAGATATCAGATCATTTCCAATTGACTTAAAAATTAAAAAAAAACAAAGCAGACCAGTTTCATAACTTTGTATTCAAATCTGTAACTACATTCACATAATGATGACATAATTGTGAGATCAACTATCCAAATTGTAGTTTTTAATATTTCTTCTGCTCCAGTATTTGGCACGTACAAAATCACAGTACAGGTTTGAATTAGTAGTAAAACATGGCTAATATAACTAGATTTATTTGTAAATATTCTTTTTTCTTCTTTTCTTTGTTTTCTCATTTACATTTTTTTTAATTGGTATTGTCTGGGTCATTGTAGGTTAAATATTAATATTATTTTAACGGTGGTTACAATTAAATATTTTGAAAACATTTTATAAAAGTACTAGTAATACAAATATGGTCTGTCATGTAATACAAATATGTATAAAATTTTCATTTTTTTTTTTACATGTGCAAACAGGAAATTCATTGGGGTTTGGTTGTGAACAACTTAAATGCATCGAATTTGGCGTAATGGTATTACATTACTATTGACCCGGACCAAGTAGGTGTCTTGCTTTTAATATAGTCTGGTTAAGAAAGAGATCTTTTTTCAATAATTAATATAAACTTTGGTAATACAGCTGAACATTGTTTTAAAAGTGAAACGTGCAAATTGTCTGTATGGTAATTTATTGACCCAGTTTTTGAACCATTCTTGCTATAATTAATATAAAACAAGCTGAATGATTGGCATCTAATTTTTTAGTATAGTTTTTTTTCAAAAATGCTATTCTTATGCCTCTTCTGATACTGAGAAATTGTACAACGTGTGTTATGACAGAAATTACAATTACATACATACAAAAACCTATAGTGGTGTGCAACTTGGAACTACAATGTCTGTAAAGGAGTTGTGTCCCTTGTGTGAATCTTTATTTGGAGATCATTCTTTGCAAAGATGGTGGTCTATTTTGGTTTTGCTGCACTGAACTGATTATGTTCAGTTTCTTTTAAATATGGGATCCACAGACGACATGCAGGCTTTTTCCTACACTGTGGCTGAGTTATCCAAAGGATATATAGAAAAATTTGCAGCGCACGAAAATATACCCGATCTACTTAAAACTATTGCTGAACAAGCTGGTGGTGTTGAGCTTTTTGTTAACGATGGCACGTTTAGGGTAAAGGGTAGTTGGTTGTCAATCAATCACGCTCATTCGTTTTTTGTTGAGTTTTTACGAAATTATTCTGAAGATAACAGTTCACCTGAACAGAATGAAACAACAAATGGCATTTGCGAGCAAAATGAAAAAGCGTTTCCCGTTGTGTCGAACGTCTATCAGAATGTATCTGCACAGGAGACAGTCTCAGTAGCATCAGTTGAGGATACTGTCACATCAGTAGAGGAGGAGGTTATTGAATATTTAAACCGAAAAGCAGTTGCTAGTTGTACTGTACCAGTAACCAGAAAACGTTCATTTGTAAATGGAAAACCAAACATTATTACATCTGCAAGCAGTATCCCCGATCCAATAGTTTTACTTTCCTCTTATGAGCAAATTCAGGAATTTTCAAACACACCAGTTGATGAGAGTAAATCTTCAAGACAAAAATCTATAAAAGTTCTTCGAGATCTTTATCATATTGATAGAAATTTGAAGTGTCTAAATACTGAACCTGTTTTTCGCGGTAAAACAAAGTCTGTGCAGAGTATAAAAATAGATCCAGAAGTAGATGATGTACCTATTAAATTTGATGATACTCAGGTTGAAAGTATTAAACAGAGTCTACAAGAAACTGCTCTGGTGGAAACTGGATTAGAACATGGAGATGATTCCCCATCCAATTTAACAGCACTAGTGGAAACTCGTTCATCTAATGTTGAGAACGGTAATGAAAGTGAACATGTAGATGCTACAGAAATAACATTAGAATACAAAACTGATGATCATGTAACTCGGAGTAGTGATGAAAATGCAAGTGAGGACATTGCTTATGAAGATGATGACATGGATCCTGACTACAATAGTGATGGAAGTGATTTTAGGTTAAAAAAAACAGAAACTGTTAAGATGAATTTGCCAAAACCACAGAAAATGAAAACAAGATCTTCAACAAAAAAACACTCAGTGATAACAAATTTGCCTACAAAAAAACATCTTGGCAGACCAAAAAAGATATCACCAAAACAGTTGGGAAGTGCATCAAAATTTACAAGTACAAGAGCACGTAACCCTGGTGATTCTTCATTTACTGTTAAAAAAGAATGCAATGAATTGGAAAAAGAAGGGAAAAGGACAAGAGGTCGCCCAAAAGCTGGTGATTCAAAACCATTCAAAGAGTACAACTGCAAATCATGTCCTTACATCACACATACAAAAGGCCACTTGCGAGAACATGAAAGAAGATGTCATATGACAAAAACATTTAAATGTGAAATATGTAACAAAATATTTGGCTTTGGTAAAGACTTGAATAGACATAGAAGGACACATTTAAAACCAGAGAATTGTTGCGATATTTGTGGGAAATTGTATAAAGGTGTGAAAACTCTAGCCCAACATAAGCTTACTCACGATTCAACATATGTGAAACCAGAGTTCTCTTGTGAAGTTTGTAACAAGTCTTTCAGTACAAAATATGTTTTAGCTTATCACATCAAGTCAGAGCATTTGGGATTGAAAAGAAGATATTTTTGTCCAACATGTGGCAAAAGCTTCTCTCAGAAAAACTCTTACATACAGCATGCAAATGTTCATGTGGGGTATAAACCATTCCGTTGTGAAGTGTGTGGGAAATCATTTTCTTATGATAAATCACTGAAAGAACATAAATTTATGCATGACGAAACAAAAAGATTCAGTTGTTCCATCTGTGGCAAGGCATTCAGACAGTCATCAGCAATTACTATTCATATGAAGGTGCACAAAGAAACAAAGGACTATGTGTGCAGTGCATGTGGAAAAGGCTTCAGTCAAAAACAAGCTTTAGTTCGACACGAGAGGATCCACTTAGGTGAAAAACCATTTGCTTGTCAGCTATGTCAACGAACGTTCACAGATTCTTCTGTTTTGAGAAGACACATGATTCTCATTCATAAGAAGTCCCCCAAAAAGTGGAGAGAAGACACGAAGCAAAGCACAGTCAGACGTACTGATTTTTTCATTAGTGTTATTGGTGAGAAAAATAACGATGCACTTGCAAAAGACTTGAATGAAAGCACACTCGCAAAAGACTTGCCTGAAAGCACAGATGTAAATAGTGAAAATAATGTTGGTAATCAGACAAACGAAGAAGAAATTGAAAGTTTAGCTGAAGAATGCAAAGATGTGAAAGAGACAATTGACATGTCTTCTACAACTGCAGTAAGTCGAGCACAGCCTATAGATCTTCTATGTGTTGATAGCAATAATGATATATGTGTGACAACTCTGCAACAAATTCAGCATCATCAGCCTCAGCTAGATCTACCTTTACAGATATCTCAAGTTTCCTCTGGTCAGCAACAGGTTGAGCCAATTAGACCATTAACCGATCTAATCCCAAAGACTGAAATGCACATCCAGAACACTGTTATGCTTTCTGAAGATCAAATCCTAGGTTCATCTCAGATAGAACATGTAGATAGTAAGGCACACTTACATCTACTGGATCAAACCCATCCTTCGATACTACCATACAGTCTGGTGGGAACAACAGACTATAATTTCCCTGCAATGGTAATGATTCCTGAAGCATCAGCAACAGCAGCATTTGTACCAACAATTAATAAAGGCAACTATTCTCAAACACCTTATGTTGATCCTAACACATCTATTGGTAATCATGGTAATGCTTATTCAAGTTTCCCACCAACAGATGGGTAGTTTAATATTAACAGGCACTCAGTTACAGGGGACAATGTTTCAAATTCTGAGGTAACCGGAAGTCTGTTCACATGGTTTTTATCTACTAGTAGGTAACCCATAGTTCGGTTATGTGAATTATATTTGTGTAACCTGTGGGTTACCTGATTGGTTACCTCAAAGTTACTTTGAAATTATGTTTTAGATACATAATTTTTTAGCTCAAACAAAGTTAATACAAAAGAAAACAATTTATTAATAAAACATTTTTTTAATGTTTGCTAAAGTTAGCTACACATATGTTTATTTTTTTTATTTTATTATTATTACTTTTTTTAATGAACACTTCAGAATTCCTTTTGTGTAACCCTGTACTGATCGGTTACTTCAGAGTTACTTTGAAATTATGTTTTAAATACATAATTTTTTAGCTCAAACAACGTTAATACAAAAGAAAATAATTTATAAAATATTTTTTATTTTTTTTAATGAACACTTCCAGATTCCTTTTTTCGTTTTGCGCTGTCCAAGTTACTTTCACTTTATCTACAGTGATGTTCCAAATGTTTGTTTTTTAAAGGTCATTCTACGATGTGGGTATTTTGAAACTTTTGTAAGACCTGTTTACGTTAAAACCGTTTTCAGCATTTGGGCAATTCCACGACTCAAGGGACATGAAGGAAAAAAAAGTTCCTAATTTAATTATGAAAAGGGTCCAGATGTATTCATAATATCCCTAATTTGCAGAAAAACTAAAAATTGTTGTTGACA
>JAULBS010133703.1:0-13225 GCA_032355785.1 Symmetromphalus regularis | reverse complement strand
CACGGCCTTTGATAAACCAGTTGTGGACCACTGGTTGGAACGGAAAATAGCCCAAACTGCATATGGGTCCACTGAGATTGATCTGAGAGAAAACAGAATACAGGTTATTATATGGTACTGCATGTATATCGGCTTAGCTGCATAAAAGTGGTGGCCACATAGTTCCCAAACTTTTTCGGGCTGTGCCTCCTTGGGTCCCAGGCCATAACCCAAGTGCCTCCTACTATATTTCTTGATATTAGGTTCGAACCTTTAACTCCGACTTTGGACCACAAAATAAAATAAAACCATGCTTACAGGTATGTGAATAAATATTATGTTAATTCTATACTTTGTAAAGCATACATGCGGGAAGTAGCTCAAACAGTAGTGTGTCCACCTGTGAATCGGTCTGTCATCGGATCGATGCTTCTCAGTGGACTCATTTGCAGTTTGGGCTATTTTCCATTCCGACAAGTGGTCCACAAATGCTGTAGTATATGCTGTCCTATCTGTGGGACAGTGCATATAAAAGACCCCTTGCTGCTTATCGGAAAGAGTAGCCTATGTGGTGGCAGTGGATTTCCTCTAAAATACATATGTTAGAATGACCATGAGATTGATGTCCAATAGCCGATGATAAGATACAAATAAATGTGCTCTAGAGGTGTCGTTAAATAAAACAAACTTTACTTTTGCATTGTGTTCATGACTTAGATTTTGTCATATATTATAAAAAAAAAATATATTACTTGATTCTGATGCCCCTTTGCTACACCCTTTTTCCTCACTGACCCCCCACCCACCCACCCCAGATCTTTCCACCGCCCATTTTGGGAAACACAGTCTAGATAATGTTTTAGAATTAGCTGTTAACACCTAAAACGTAATGAATTTAAAAAGGTGCTGAAATAAAACAAATGATCCATTATTTTTTTCCACTTGAACAATCATAAATATAAGTTAAATTAGATATAAAATCCATAAATTAAAATCTGAGAAAGTTAAAAAATAGTTTATTTTATAATAAAAATAATATTTCTATAACAATTCCATTACTCTTGGTGCTCGTAATCATAATGCATAACAAGCTTAAAAATTAAAGTGTAGAAAAGTATAAAATATGCCAACATTTCTAATGTAGATATAAAAATGAAGAACGATATACATGTATGTAATGTAATGAAAATGACTGTTTAATAATTAATAACAAAACAAACAAAAAATAATTGCTACTGGTAAAACAGACAATGTAAGATAAATGTTTTGCCTATTGTTTTAAATCAAAAAATATAAATTGGGTGATGAAAGTAATATCAAATAACACATTTTAATCTTATTTATCAGTTATAATATCTTTAGAAAATAAAAGTCTGACACCATGAATTCTCATCTTGAATATATACAAAGGTACACCCTATACTTATTATGGACATTTAATGCAGAAAATTAGAAAATCTGTTAATCAAATAACTGAAACTGGAACAGTGCATACAAAAGACCCCTTGTTGCTTATCAAAAAGAGTAGCCTATGTGGCAGCAGTGGATTTCCTCTAAAAATGTCTGAATGACATCCAATAGCCAATGATTAGATAAAAATCAATGTGCTCTAGAGATGTCATTAAATAAACCAAACTTTACATTTTACAAATATAACTAAAACACTGATATGGGTTCAACAGGAAGGCTAGGTATTAGAAGGTTCAGCTATGTCACTCCGACAAGAGTTCTGTCCCAGTTAGGACATCGGGCCAGGGTTGGGAATGAAGGGTGGTGGTAAATATGGAGAAGGAAAGCTGAACTAGTTGAAAGATACTAGTATATGATCACAAATGCATGTGACTGTAAATTAAATGTCAAGCCTTTGCTAATGCATCTGATATAAAATAACTATTTCAAAAGGTTTTCTGGATTTGCCAGAAGTCCAAATAGCATTAGACTATAATGAAACTTTAAAAACCATGTTATTTTGCCAACAAATGTTACCGAAAAAGAAAGTAAGAAAAAGCATGTCAGCTACTGTGTACCTCTGGATTATACATGCATATAAATTCATGATGTCATGTCCATCTATTAAAAAAACTAAATCCCATTATATTCAAGATACGTTAACTATTTCATAAAAATATATTCTTGAGCAGTCTGTTCACAAAACCAACCAAAAACCAATGTACATGTATATCTATATGTTTTAACAAGAAACTAAAAAAGGTATTATTTCAGCTATGTTTCACTTTTGACTCTATGATTAATTTCTGATTTATTTGTGATGTCTCATTGTTTATCACCTATGCACTCAATATATGCATGACTAAACTAATAGCATTGTCATTTTACAACACTGAAACTAAATGCGTTCTGTTTTACTGTCTAAAAATTAACAAGCCAAAAGCATTGAATAATGCTATAAGATATACAAATCTCTGTCTTATTTTGAATTTCCCTGTTATAGTAAGTAACAAACTGTTTAGGAAACTTAATATCAAAGAATGTCAAAGAAAATATCATTTGAGCAAAGTTATTTTACTTTTTAAATGCATTTCTTTATGTATGTGAAGTAATGCTATCAAGAAAACAATGTTGATGAAATGGACATTAATACCATGGATAAACAATGCAAATGAATTAATCTTTATTATGAAAAATAGATCACAGCTGTTAGCCTACCTTGGTATGACAGTTCTAAACATACATCCTTAAGACTGTATTTGGGTTTGAAATTAAAAGTGTTTTTAACATGCAGTTGTCCTCCAATTCATCTGTAATTAGTGTTAACAGATTATAAGTCCTAATGTGCTGCAATGCTATCTAAATGAGACATAGCAAATTATGATCAGTATCTGATGTTGATAGTTCACTATGCCACATATTAACCCGGTCCAGTTAAAGATGTGAGATTTGTTTCCATAACAAAAATGTAAAGGATCTATAACTCTTCCAAAAAATGGATAACATTATCAATTATAATCATTATGAGATGACAGTTTCCCATAACAAAGATCAATATACATGAATAGTTCTAAGAAATAAAGACGTTAAATGTTATTATTTTTTAAAATAATGAAACCAGTTAGAAAGGTAATATTTTTAAAATTGGATAAAACAAAAGGGCATTCTAAACACAAAGTTATATTTTAGATGCAGGCAACCTTGCTTATACATGCACATCATTTTAAAATATTACTGTTGACAGGTAAAAAATATAACAAATCTGGCATAATAATTAGATTAAAATCACTACCATTGTGTATCGTTTGTAAATTCCACATGAAATAATTTTCATATGTGCCTTGAAAATGAAAACAAGAACACTCAATAGTAGTATGGTGCCTGCAAAAACACAACACATCAAGGGGAGTAACTAATCACACACACCTGAAGATGTTAAGTGACAAGTGTTTCTGAGCTCACATTTTATCATTTCATTTTATCTTAACCCTTTGAATCCTGAGCTCCTGTCATAGTTGGCCCACTCACCATGAGCTCCAGGGGGTAAAATCTCCAAAATGTAGAACAATATTTGTTTGCTTTTCTGTGTCAAAAACACCTTTCGCTCTCACTGGCAACCATCCTGTTGTTAGAACTTTGTGCATTGTTGTCATTTTCATTATTGCTATGCATATCTATTTCTGACTCAAAATCACTTTCATTACTGTATAATTATGTTGTTACAGATTTCTTCATTGTCGGCTACTGGGATGGGTTAGCAGTGTTTTTGCATTTATACTTACACAATGTTTTAAGTACTCTGTGCACAGAATATCTTCAAATATCAAAATGATAGTGAGTTTAATGATGCAGAATTTCAGAAAAGGAATACACTACAACAATTCAATAACATACAAATGCACACATGAAAGGATAGGCAAGCCATGTTCACAATTCTTAAATGTATTGTTCTGAACAACACATGCTGTACACTAATACATAGGATTAAGCTAGGCATCCATGTGTACATACTGACATATTGTTTGCGTAATGCATATTGCGTTTTGGCTGTTTCCATGTATGCATACATATTGATGTGCGTGAAGCTTGTTTGTCATTTTAGAAGACATTTTGAGAAAAGAGCAGGCGTGTATCTCTAAATTTTATGAACATTTAACTTCAAACAAATCCAAATTTCTTTATAAACATTACCAAGGGCAATAAAATTACACCTAAGGGGAGAGGGTCAGCACGTTTTAGGAAGCGGAATTTTGGTGAATCAGTATAAATTTAATGAAGTAGCATGCTGGACTTCACACAAAAAAATTGGTGTTTTTTTTTAAGATTTGTGGGGAAATTTGTAATGTTTATATTTTAGCAGATGTTGTCCAGTTTTGGAATATTATTTAAAGGGGCAGCAAATTCTATGACCGCCCCAGGCGGCACAAACACTAAGTATGCCGTTGATGTATAATTTATATATGAAAGGATTGATATGATCTGTCACTGTGTGACTCTCTTTCTAACATTTTGTCTAGGACGAAATTTCGTAGTATCTTGCAATTTGAAAAGAAACGCATACTTTTACTTTTGGGGGAAATCCCTCCTCTTTTCTACAGATTTCCCTACTTCCTGTGTCCGTATAACTGCATGATTCATATTTGAATGATCACTGAGGTGTTCCGAAATTAACACATCACGTGTACATGGAAGCACTTCTATTAAATCCTATGTGATTCATTGTTCACGCACTATGCATGACACATACATGGATGCCTAGCTTTATTCAACAATCCTTAATAAAAACAAACTACAACAGTATAAAATTTATAAAACATTTAGTACTTTTGAAAATACTAGCAAATGACAAGAACTCTCCCCCCACCCATTATTTTTTAAAATCATGATCTTACTTACTCTGTAATACAAACACATGATCTTACATTGTAAAAGAAATACATATAATATAAACCATAATCTTACATTTTAACACAAATACATGTACAATGTTATCCATATTTCAATGTAATACAAATACTGTAAATAATGGTACATTGTAATACAAATACAATGTTCTATTTCCCATCTCAACAACTGATAACATATCAAAGATTGTGGTATATGCTGTCATGTCTGTGCTTACAGAAAAACATAATAGGTTTCCTCAGAAGATAACCTGTCAGAATTACTAAATGTTTGACATCCAACAGCCCAACAGCTCATGATTCATAAATCAAAGTGCTCTGGTGGTGTTGTTAAACAAAAAGAATAATCTTGGTGGGGCAGGATATACTAACATTTTGCAAACACCTGATGTCATCATTTTGTCTCCAGTTATTTGTGAGTTCAGGTCCTGTATATATCTTTAAGACTTTGCCATGTGCAGATATATGATTTTGATCATGACATCAATTACATTGTTTAGATTGTAATAATACAAATGTATTCAATATTATGGAAGAGGTCTAAGTTGGATACCTTTATTGCAATCCTTTTGTATATTAATTAAATATATCAACTTAATAATGTGATAATCTTCACAAGATAATGATGCAAATCTGTGATTACATGCTCTGTACTAAACATAAAGATGCACTACACAAACATGATGCATACAGCAAACTAATGACAATGTGGTAACTGTAAAGTGTAATAAAGAAAATTAAAAAGATGTTATTCACTTAAAAGTGTTTATGTGAATAAAACAAAGGGAAATATTGATCAGAAAAAAGATATCAAGATTTTATTTATTTATTTTATTCTGGAATATTATAATTTTATGGATTTCTTCAACATTACCAGAGCCATTTTTCCCATTTCCCATTCTGTTCTTTCAACCAAAATTGGCATTTGATAATGTAATTTTATGGATTTATTTTAAAATATATCCTGTCTTCACATTTTATACCAAAATTTCAATTTGTACTAATAAAGGGTTTTTTTTCTGACCAAATGTTTAACAAACAACTGGGAAGATTATTTGATAAGACAAGACAAGCATTCACAGAAACATTAAAGTGGGTCATACCCACACAGTCTTTGAAGCAACACTGACGTCACAAGGATGAGGGACGTTCACCGCAGATGTAGGCTGAAATAAAACAGATGTACTAAAATGTAATATTGTGTAGGTAATTTTATATAATATTGCTGCTGGTGTCAACAAAATGGCAAAATTACTTTTTGTTCATAAAATAACTAGTCACCAGCCCTCTCAGAATCTTTGATAAATGTAATTTGTGATTCCAAAAATAAAGTATGTTTATAACATTCTGATTTTCTGTTTTTATTATGGATTGAAGAAGGCCATTTTTGTTACTTATTTCTGTTATTAACATGAATTTATAAATATATCATTTATGTTACTCTAAAGTTTTACATCACTTAATGTAGCCTTTCTTTTTGGATTTGTATATGTTTTTCCTATTTAAAACAAGTATATGTACATATATTATTATTACGATATAAAAAATTAATTTGATATTTACTGAGCTTTTTATAGTATATTAGATTGAACTTACAATACCAATTGTATTTATTTTTATACTTGTGTATTTTTTATATACTCAATTAATTGTAATGAGCAGTTTGGGCTATTTTCCACTCCAACCAGTTGTCAAGAACTGGTTCATCAAAGGTCATGGTATGTGCTGTCCTGTCTGTGGGACAGTGTATATAAAAGACCCCTTGCTGCTTATCAGAAAGAGTAGCATATGTGACAGAAGTGGGTTTCCTCTAAATAAATATGATTGATGTCCAATAGCCGATGATAAGACAAAAATCAATACACTTTACTTTTACTTTAATAGTAATGATCAAGTTGAAAAAATGTATCTGGAAGACTATTCATCACATGAATTCTGTAACTCACTTTGGATTCCCTATTTGTGTGAGATTTGTTTTCAAGAATGCAAAATGATTGCCTCTGTAGAGACTACCCTAGGAGAAGACTACTCTGTTAATAATATATAAAGGACTACTCTGTCAAAACAATGTAAGAGACTGCTTCATTGTCAATACAAGAGACCACTCAGTCAATAATATTTAGGGACTACACTGTTAAAACTGTGGAAAAAGATTACTCTGTCAACAGTATAAAGACTACCCTGTCAGTAATATATAGGAAAAGATTAATCTTGTCAATACTATGTAGGAGAAAACAACTCTGTCAATATATTATACCCTATAAAATATATAAGGAGACTACTCTGTCAGTATTGTTACTACCATGTAGAAGATTATCATTACGCAGTGCTCTCCAACCCATATAAGCGGCTTGTACACCCGCCAAGCTTAGAATTTATGCCGCCAAGCTGAACATTTTGGCAGATGGGTCTGCCAACCTCATAAAAAATGCCACCAAGTCGAAAATGAATCTGCCATGCCGAAAAAAAGACTTCGTCAGTTCTAGTCACCTATCGCTATATCTAGCCTATATAATACCATTCGATAGTGTCATCCATTATGTCACATGGGTGGTGTAAATACAAATTGGCACTCGTGAAATATCATTCCGGAAAGAAAGGAACAAATGTTTAACATTGTTTTAAAATTATTATTCATGTAATAAAACAGCAAAATATCAGTTTAATTAGTTCGGTATATTTAATCCTTGCCCGTCCTTCCAGCCACTCATACTGTGTGTACAGTGAAACTAAAATTCCAGAGGTCAGTGGTTAGTAATCACCGGTTACAGATACAAAAATAAACAAAGATAGTGGTCAAAGCACATGTTTAAAATAAAATAAGTAATTTAGTTAAAAAAAATTATCAAACATAAGTTATAACACACTCAACATTAAACAAGAACATAAAATTGCATGATGTGATGTTTTATTGTTTTTCTTCACATTTTATCGTTATCTATGCTTTGAAGCGTGACCGTTGATTGATCGTATCAAAAACTCGAAAGTTCGAAACCCTGTCCTAGAAAAGTTTGAAGACACTGATTACTGACAATAAGAAGAAAGCTACTCCGTTAATAATACAAGATAACTCACCTTTCTACTGGATATTAGTCCCACAACACATCCAATCCAGTTGTGCATCTCCTCTGGGCTATCACACTGCAACAAATAAGTAGTTTTCTTAACATTTTATTGTTATTTTAGTTTATTACACAAGTAGCATCTGTGATAATAATTTACAAGCAATGGTCAGTGAAGAATTAAAAAAAATAAACTTGTTAAATTTTCACCTTAATTCAGAAAACAATACACTCAATGAAAAAAAATCAACAAGTTCAAATATGATTTTTAATAGTACTCACTTGTATAAAAAATGTTCTTTTGGTTGTAACAAGTTCAAATAAATTCTCCCTATTTTGATGACCACTAAAACAAAACAATCAATATTCAAATATTAACAAAACAACAACAGAAACATGAAAAAAGCAATTACAAGGTAATACAAATGACAAACTAGCTATCTAAAATGGCACTTTAAATATAATTAACATATAAACAGAACAATCAGAATTTTGGTTATACCAGACTGTGATATATTAAAATAAGATTTTCCAAATGATAATATATTTTAATAGTTATAAACTGACACAAAGTTCCCTTTAAAATCAAGTTTTCTGTATATAAAAGGTGACATGTAGGCCTATTCTAACCATGCACCAATGTATGTTTATTAGGCATAAAAATGGCTTTGTTTGAAACAAGGTGTCCCTTATATAAAAGTTGAAACCCAGTTGTATGTGATGGGAGTGTATGCGACTGTTCTCACAATTGGCATCTTTTTTCACTTTTTTTTCACATACATCTATCCATTTAAGTCTGACACAATGTTACAGTCTCATTAAAATATCTATGGTCACCAATAAATCTTTGAGCAAACATCTTATAACAATATGTATAATATTGTTAGCTTGCTCAGTGTCTATATTAGCTGCTCATTAGCTACCCATCTAGATGGAAGCTATAAAATCTATAAAAGCAACTCAGTATACTAGGCATTAAAAAAAAAAAATTAGGCATAGTCTATTTTAGCTAAAGCAAACTGATTTTGTCTTAGCTATTTTTTGCAGAATCAATTTTCTGAGTTATGATGGCTAATCACCCCCTCACCAAAGGATTTTAATAAAAAAATAAAAAAAATATTTTTCTCTAATTGGCACTTACATCCATTTTTGTAATGTCTGTGTAACACGTATGTATTATAAACTGATGATATTTATAGACATGGTTTTTAAGAGAAGAAAGACAATGATAAAATGTTAAAGAGTCCACTTGAGTTATAATTGGTCATCAGATCAATTCCATTCAGTGGACCCACTTGGCTATTCCAGCAAGTAATTCACAACTAGTGCAACAAAAGCCACTGTATGTATCATCCTGTCTGTAGGATGGTGCAAATAAGACTCCTTGCTACCAGATGGAAAATGTAGACTATGTGCCAGTAGCAGATTCCCCCCTCCCCTGTGAAACATGTCATAAATGCTGTCAGCTTGAAACCTAGAAGCCAAAGTTTAACCAATGTGCTTGGCTGTCATTAAACAAACAACCATTTCATTTGTGTTTTTTATAAGTGGCTTTTTTAAAGACGTTCTTCTGTAACTATGTGATACATTTCCAAAGAATAAAACATTAATGTACATCATTTGTTGTAAACAGAGAAGCTTTACTTACCTCACTGAAACTTTGGCTTCTACAATATCACTTGATGGAACTGAACGAATTGGATTCTGTTCCTAAATAACAGAAATGATAAGAAATATGATGAAAAATAACAATATTTTAAAGATTCTTACTTTCACCTTTTACAAGAATCTTGAATATTTTTTTTTTTTAAAGATGTTTATTAATTTGATATATAAGGGCAGATTATGTTTATGAATAACCTGTATAAATATATGCAATCAGTAATGCATGGCCTACAAAAATCACGTGTTATGCAAACATGTTAGGTAGATTCCATGTGTGTGTGCAAACTCAACCTATTTACATAGAAAGTGATTTGTGTGCACTGTCCATTATGGATTAGGTTTACAAATCAGACAGAGTGGAATCTGCCACCAAGTTGTGTATATACATGTTTTATGTATAGCAGATATTTCAAGATTGCTAAATATTCTTATGCAGAGAGGATATTTCAAGATTTCTATATATTTTTATGTATAGATAATATTTTAAGATTTCTATATATTTATGTAGTTATTTCGAGATTTGTATATAAATTATATAATTTTTTAAATTTTATTATAAAGAGATTAAATTTCAAGATTTACATACCTTTTTTATGTATAGAACCCATTTCAAGATTTGTATACATTTTTACGTAAAGAATATATTTCAAGATTTCTATGAAATGTGAATGTCAACAGAGTTTGATGTGTACATAAACAAAAATAGCCACGTTTCACATATATTAAACATATGTTTCACATACGTTATGTTAAACATATATTTGAAAACATGTTACAAATAAAATATTATGTTTAACAAACACGTTTAACCTAGGTTTAACATATATGAGTAACCTACGTTTAACATATATGAGTATTTATGGCGTTTCTTTCCCTAATAATCAACAAGGTGTTCTTAGCAAATGTTTTTAACAATGATAAAACAGTTGTATAAAGTAATTAGAAAAGTAGCCTTTGTAGGATTTTAGGTGTATTTTATTCAGAAATTTATAAAGGATATTTAAAAAATAAAATAAACCTTCCTTAGCAACCAAGATGGTATCCATAGCAACAGTGAAACTTATAAATATCTACAGAAGCCCTTTCCATGTTATTGTGTATGTCATTAACGTACGTTTAACACTTATATGAAAAACACTTTTATTATATATTTAACGTATGTTTTTTTAAACATATGTTAAACATAAATCCGCCTATTCACATGAAAAAATTATATTCATGAACATATGTTAAACATATGTGGCTATTTTTGCTGTGTACCCTTTTTGCACTGCCTGTAATATAGCCCTCTTTGACAACAATACGTACCCTCCTGGTCCAAGTATGGGCGCAACACGGCAGTAGTGTGGAATAGTGTCACCACTTTTCCTTCGTGTGTGGTATGTGCCTTCCCAATACTGTAATACAAAACCAATAGCATTGAATGTAATAAATAAGTAAAACAACTTAAACATTTTCTTATTAAAAGTTTAACAGATCTAAAATATAAGAAAAGAAAATGATTTACAATAAAATATACAAAACAAACAGAATCAAATTTAATAAATAAACAAAACAACTTAAACATTTAAACAGGTCTAAAATATCATTTATCATTCCCATTCATAAGTCCTTCTTACAACCCTGTCATCATCCCTTCATCATTCTCATTCACCAACATCATTTATCATTCCCATTCATAAGTCCTTCTTACAACCCTGTCATCATCCCATCATCATTCTCATTCACCAACATCATTTATCATTCCCATTCATAAGTCCTTCTGATAAGCTCGTCTCACCTTTCCCTTTTTGAGCTGGCCATAAATGGCTTCTTGAAGATCAGGTTTGTTTTTATCAGACTTGGTCAACTCCCTGGCATCCTGACCCACAGCCTGTTCACAGCTGTAGCCTGTGAGACGTTCAAATGCGTGGTTCACGTACTGAAAGTGTCACACAAATATACACAATTAGATTGTGAGACGTTCAAATGCGTGGTTCACGTACTGAAAGTGTCACACAAATGTACACAATTAGATTGTGAGACATTCAAATGCGTGGTTCACGTACAGAAAGTGTCACACAAATGTACACAATTAGATTGTAAGACGTTCAAATGTGTGGTTCACATATTGAAAGTGTCACAAATGTACACAATTAGATTTCAGAATCATGCAAGTACACAGTATTAAGTGTGTGAGACGTTCAAATGTGTGGTTCACATACTGAAAGTGTCACAAATGTACACAATTAGATTTCAGAATCATACAAATACACAGTATTAAGAGAGTGAGACGTTCAAATGCATGGTTCACATACTGAAAGTGTTAAACAAATGTACACAATTAGATTTCAGAATTATACAAATATACGATATTAAGAGTGTGAGACATTCAAATGCATGGTTCACATACTGAAAGTGTCACACAAATGTACACAATTAGATTTCAGGCATACAGTATTAGAGTGTGAGATGTTCAAATGTGTGGTTCACATATTGAAAATGTCACACAAATGAACACAATTAGATTTAAGAATCATACAAATACACGGTATTAAGAGTGTGAGACGTTCAAATGCATGGTTCACATACTGAAATTGTCACACAAATGTACACAATTAGATTTCATGTTTAAAAGCATTACATAACAAAAACATAAAAGAACATACTTGGATTTCATTGTTTTCATTTGAGACCTCAACAACATCACAGACGTTGTCGAGTGCAGTGAACAACGCTCTGGCTGCCCGCAGCTTTAAGTGACACCGCACATCGTTATGTTCCAGCAGGATCAGTTCATTACTACATGCACCAATATTAGAGTTCTCTGTGTACCTCTGTAATAGAAGATATTGCATGTACATTACTATCATATACCTGGATACAGGATTTCTGAAAGTCGGTGGGGGGGGGGAGTCCATTGGAGTTAAAGTCATAGTCCCACAAAATTTAAGAGGCTTTGTGGTCTAAATACTGATTAGAAATGAAATTAACATGCATTTGTTATACTAGATGTCATTTTCATATCAAGCATGACATTTTAACTGAACGATGGTATAGAGAATTTCATGTCGAGTCGATCAATTTTTTTTCACATTTAAAAATTGCAAATTTCAAGATCGGAACTCCTCTTGGGCCAAAATATTGGTAAGAAATGTTTTAGCAGCTACAAAAATATTCAGAAGTTTTAAAATAACAGCTAACCAGGAAATACCCATCACTTGACTCGAAATATATGTCACACCCTCAACATAAATAAAACACTTTATTTAAAAAAATATTTATTTGTCCATGAGCATAATTCATTATTATTTTTAAAAATATTGATTATAAGCGAGATGGGGTGGTTATGTACATGTCAGTAGTTGAATGAAGTATTTCCATGGACAAATCAAATGTTTACATATAAAATTAATTCTCTTTTTGGAATTTAATTAGGTCGAGGATATGCGGGAGTATGCGTTTAAGTATTAATGAGAAACGTAATGAATCAAGTTAAGAGGTGTTGACTTACAAATTTTTTTTTATTTGTTGAAAGAAAGTAAAGTTTGTTTTATTTAACGACGCCTCTAGAGCACATTGATTTTTAATCTTATCAGTGGCTAATGGGCGTCAATCATATGGTCATTCTGACATATGTATTTAGAGGAAACCTGCTGCCGCCACATTGGCTACTCTTTCCGATAA
>JAULBS010133692.1:0-13225 GCA_032355785.1 Symmetromphalus regularis | reverse complement strand
TAATGACTGTACTTCATAATTTGAGTGTCAGGGCTTCTAATCACATCAGGAAACTAAAGCTGCCATGTGAGGTTTTTATGGTACATTCTGTAAAACCTCTCTGATGGTCACACCCGTGACAGTGGAATTGCCCATATGCACTTTCCCATAGACAAGATTAGTAAACATTAAAGTTATGATTATAGTTGGAAACAAAAAAAGTAAAGTTGGAAACAATTATTTTTATGCACTTGTCTGGTGGGTATTTGAGTTATTTTTCATTCTGGCCAGTGGTCCACAACTGGTGCAATAAAGGCCATGTTATGCATCCATTGCTGTTTATAGAAAAGAGTAGCCTATGCAGCAGAAGCATGTTTTCTCTAAAGACCATGAGACTCAAACATCAAATGTTTGATGATTAACAGCCACTGAATAAACAATGTGCTGGAGTGTTGTTAAACAAACAATTCTTTCCTTTCCTAATAGCTACTGAATAAACCATGTCAAGATCCTTTCTTGCTGTATATGGGCCAGGGATTTTTCCAGGCTTTTTATAGTACCAAACATTGGCCCATTTCCAAAGGCGAATGGCACTGAAAATTCCCAATTTCTAACTATAAATTCCCAAATTGGTTAATAAATATAATATTACAGTTATATAAATTCAGTGGTGTGAAAAACAAAACTTTCCAATTATGACTAAAATCCCTTCAGCCTGGGCCAGATTTATTACGGGGCAATTGCTCCAGGCCTCCCTGTCAGAGGGTCCCCCCAGACTAAGAACTTACTTTATAAAAAATGTAATAATTATAAAATTAGTTATATTTATTCATTTTACATGTAGTTAATTTTTTTTATTATTTGTCATGTAATTTAATTTCTATGTTGAGGGTCCCCCAAACCTGAAGTGCCCTGGGCCCCCAAGTTCTAAATACGGCCCGGTATGTAAGTGACTCTACAACTCCCTAACTGCATGTAAATAATAGTTCAATATGCTCATATTCTTGTTTCAAGTAATAAAACAAAGTCAATATCTAAAAGTGAAAAAATTTATTTATTTCAAAAGAAAAACACTATATACATTGCAATAAAATTAATATCAATATCACATAATTATTACATAACTAACAATCAACTAACAAAGTAAAAACACATTTACAATACCACAGAGATTCATTAGCAAATATAAATAGTTTTACTTTTAAATACTTATTAGTAAAAATAGTTTAGGATGGTATACATGTATGTATGTATTTAGGAAATTTTACTTTAAGGAAATATAACTAATTAGGGAAATACAAAGTTCTATAATCAAGGAAATATAACTCTAATCAAGGAACTATAACTCTAATCAAGGAACTATAACTCTAATCAAGGAACTATAACTCTAATCAAGGAAATAAACAAATAAATACAGTGTAGATAAGTATATAAGTCTGAACAAACATAAAATACACATTTATTATTATTATTTCTTTTTTTTTTATTTAGTTTTTAATTATTTTACCTTTTCTAAATATACTACTGTACCATTAATCTGTCCACATTACATTTTTTTCACTGAAAGTTCAATTTTTAATTTTGTTACTGTGTGTCGTTGTATGTTCTTTGTGTGTTGGGTATATAAATATAAACCATAGATAAATAAAATACTAAGTAAAAAAGAACAATGACTACACTAATAAAAATATAATTTTTAAAAAAGAACAATAACTAGACTAATAAAAATATAATTTTTTAAAAAGTAAACTTTCCTTATAAATAATAAAATATAAATAATAATACTGGGATTACTAGTTGATTACAGAAAGATAAAAACAGAATAATACATATTTAATGATGGATAATTCTGTAAACCATACAAGTGTTACCTGTTCAAATTGAACTATTAAAATTAATCTAGAATAAACAGGATCTGTTTTTTTAGTTAAAAGTGACCTTTTGAGTTGATGTTTTTTCAAAATACATTTATAATATACATGTATAAAGTAAAAAAATAAGATGCAAGATTGCTTGAAAATATATACAGGCACTTGTACAGGGGTAAAATTAAATTTTTAGAGCGCATGGCAAATTTAGTAAGAAAACCAAGGGCACCAAGGTAGGTTGGAGAGGTACAAAGGCAATCATTTCCTTCAAAAGAGGGGCACAATGGCAACTAGCTATGGGACAAGGAAGGAAATTTATACAACATGGAATGTATGTGAAAGGCACAGCAAAAAACACACATAGGGCACCACAGCATTTTTTTGGACGTCTACAAAGTCCGATTTTTGGGGCACCGTGGCAAATAAGAGGGGCACCGTGGCAAATAAGAGGGGCACACACAGCATTTGCCTCCGGTGCCAAGATGAAATCTGAACCCTGCTTGTAAACATGCATGTCTTTGTTTTATTGTTAAATAAAACTAAAAAAACAGTCAAGCATTGATTTTAATACTATCAGCTTAAATTCAGGACTTTCATTCACTGTCATTATATACTGAACCAAAAAAGAAAGTATGCATGTTGAAATATTGAATATTTTTTTAATGTGCCATTTCACTATAATCAATGGCAGCAAACATGTGCACAACTTGTGATATTACTGCATGCCCATCTCATCCTAAATGGCGTGGTTATCTAATTCCAGAATTTCTGCTATGAATGTTGTCTGATTTATGAAATAAATGACTATGGATTACATGTGGGAGTGGGATGTTGCTCAAATGGTAGCATGTCTGCCTGTGAAGTTGTCGATTGTCTGATCGATCCTTTTCAGTAAACCTATTTGCAGTTTGGGCAATTTTCAGTTTTAACCAGTGGTCCACAACTGGTACATCACAGCCCATGGTATGTGCTGCCCTGTCAGTGGGACAGTGCATATAAAAGACCACTTGCTGCTTATCGGAAAGCGTACCCTATGTGACGGCAGCAGGTTTCCTTTAAAAATATGTCAAGACTCAGAATGACCATATAATTGATGTCCAATAGCCAACGATAAGATAAAAATCAATGTGCTCTAGAGGCGTCATTAAATAAAACAAACAAACTGATTACATGCATACTTTCTTTTTTGGTTGAGTATATTGTTATACAATCCTTTCCAGTAAGTACTTCTTAAAATGTCAGAAATGTCAGCTGTGCATGGCCAGCACAATCACCATGGGCAGATCCCTACTTTCTGAGCAAAAAATATCAATCGAACCTCCAGAAATGACAGGCTCCAGTTCATGAGTAATAATTATGAATATTTATGACCATGGTATTTATCCTCACAGTAATCGGTTTGATATATGGACCAGGTTTCTTACATTCCAGTGTACATACATTCTAAATATATTTGTTTTCAATATAACTGTTTTGACACTAATTTACACTGCAAATGATTACTAGACTAAGTATCTATTTCTATTAGGGACAGTCCATAAAAATTAATATCAATGTACTTCACAATCCAAACAAAGGGGGTAAAAACAATTTTTTGCTTTTCAGGTAAAACATCGGTCCATGGAAGGTCAATGAAACCATTGACATTTATGGACCATCCCTTATATCCTACATGTACATGTATATCAAATTACTTCAATTAGAATTTGTAATCAAGAGTCACGAATAATTTATACATCCTTAAAAATTATAAAGGATGGTATGGAAAATGCTGATGCAATGGAAAGGCCATATTGGGCACTACATAAAATCTATGTACATGTAGGATATGTGTGCACTAATTAGCTAGATTGTAATATAATTATAAATGACATCATTCTATGGAAAACACTGTCATGGAACAAGAATATTAGTTGATATGAAAAATCAATATTGGATGTACATGTACATGTATATGCAGTTATTAGCTACATGTATGTGATAATATCACTCATTTGTTAGAAGCCAAGCAGGGCCACATGTACCACACAATAAAAAAAATGAATGAATGAACGAACGAACGAATAAATGTACATCACTACATGTAACAAAGAAAAGAAAAGTTTGTTTTATTTAATGACGCCTCGAAAGCACATTGATTTTTATCGGCTATTGGACGTCAATCATATGGTCATTTTGACATATGTATTAAGAGGAAACCTTCTGTCACCACATAGGCTACTCTTTCCGATAAGCAGCAAGAGGTCTTTTATATGCACCGTCCCACAGACAGGACTGCACATACCATGGCCTTTGATGAACCAGTTGTTGACCACTGGTTGGAACGGAAAATAGCCCAAAATGCAGATGGATCCACTGAGAAGGATCGATCTGACGACCGACCGGTTCACAGGCGGACACTCTACCATTTGAGCTACATCCCGCTCCCACTACATGTAACAAAATTGAAAATAAACTTTAACAAAAACTGGTTGAAACAAGTTAAAAATATAGATGAACATTTTTACCAGTTTTATAATAGACATTATACAACAGCTGGTAAGGCACTAATTGTCAAGTTAACATGAAACTATTTTTAATAATCTTATAATATCAGTTTGAATAATATCATTTTTAATATTTTATACAAAACAATATTATTTAGGCCAGGTTTTTTTTTAATTTATAGTTTCTCAAACACAGGTCCCACAAAAATAGGACATGAGGGAGGAAAAACAAAGTTACAAAATGTCTTGGAAGGGGAAAATAAAATTTGGTATAAAATTAATTTTATCAATTTTACTCATTTAACTGGTCAAATGCCTGCATACTTCTATATTCACCTGCTTTGAAGAAGAAATTATTCAACTTCAAAGTGTAAATTTAATGTTTTTGTTTAAACAATGGTGCAGGTTTTATTCTTTTTTTCTTTTCTAGCCTTCAGGACAGTCAGCAGAAATAAAGTAAGTGTGAATTTTCACTTTTAATTTTACTTTAATTTAGCAAAATGTAGGTCGGTGGGTTTGTGAAACAAAAAATTAAAAAATTCTGGACTTATCACATTAAAACAAATTATGGATCTTAAACATTCCATAATCATATGTAATAAAAACATACATGTATTTGTGAATGACATATAATATCAATATTGGCACATCTATCACATACGATTGTTATTATACATGTACTATCGTACATTTGTAATACTAAAACTCATATCACAGTAGATATAGTCACAGTGTGCTTTAAAATGTGAATAATATATAATGTGATAACATTTACCTGCCATATGATTTAGTGTTTTATCAAAAGTATATGCAATATCTTACAAACAACCATGGATTTGTCACTTCAGAACCAAAAGGGTGTAAGTTGGGGCAGCATATAATGGAGAAAAAAGGGCCAAAAACGGTTTCTCAACCAGACACAAGTTTTATGTGCAATATCTTTTTTCAAGATAAATGTGTGATAGCTTCTGAAACCTACATATTCCCTTTGTGCACCAGATGCAGCTCACTTAGGGGCATTCAGTGATACCGGTAAGTGCCAAACCCAGACTTACACCCTTTTGGCCCTGAAGTAGAGAATTACATGTAAAGTCATTCTGTCCTACTTTTGAAAAAGTAACATTTCTGATTGTTTCATTTGTTGTCCATACAGACATATTGTACAATTTGTATGCTTTTATTTAATGTGATTTTAATGACTTCTGATTTTCTTATCAATTATTTGTTATTGCTATTGAATTTGTTTTGAAGTTATTTTGTCAGTTCTCAACAGAGTAGGAACCACCCAAATTTCTAAAAATAATATGTAAAATAAAAAAAAGAAGAATACTGCAAAATAAAAGATGTATTCAAACAAATGTTCAAGTATCAAAATCAAAATATAACATAAAACTGTAATGGACAAAAATCATAAGCCATGATCTCATCCTTCTTATAATAATCTCTAACATACCATGTATACATTTTACAAAGGCAGATTATTTCAGAACTACTTTATAAGTTTGTATTTCCATTGGTGGAATTACTTCTTCTTTCAACCTAGCCATCTTTCTCTTGTGTACACCACTCAAATTCATCTCAATAGCAGACGTTACATCAGCATTTTTAAACATATCTAAATTTATTTTCTGCAAAGGTTTACATGTGTCCTTGGCAACAGGTAGTTGTGAAAACCTACAATCCAATCCTACATGGTGTAAGATCACCAGTGCAGAAACTGAACTGATGTTTGGTTGAAAGGACCTGAGATTTAAAAGATTTAAGGCACAGGGTAAAGCATCCTTCAGAAATGTCCTCTGTGGAGCAACACTTTTGATTGTTGTATTCAGACCCACAACAGAGATCACAGGATTGTTTAAATACTGGGATAACAGGTGACTTAAAGTAGACAGAAAACAGGAAGCAAATTCTTCAGGTTTTAGTGATGTCATCCTTTCCAAGACAATCATAAACCGACTGGGAGTTGGTCTGTTGTCTTTGACACCTTCGTTTAGACCTCTCCAATCATCCTGCATTAGTTTTCGGTCTAGCACTACTTCAAGCCAGCCATTATTAAGACTAGCTACACCATGAGCTTCTGATGTCAGCAGCGTCAGACGACAGTGCCTCGTAACATCTTCTATGAAAGCCGCAGTGGTCAGAGGATGGAAGTTTCCTTGAATTGTCATCTTACTTCGAGTTTTCTTCCGGTGCATCTGAAAGCCATTTAAATCAGAGCAGAAAGTGTCATCATAGTTGTAAATATCTGTTTCCAATCTCATCACCAGTTCTCTGTTATTCCAGATGTCACCTTTTCCAATGTCAACATCATTATTCAGTAACAGAGAGCTACCAAGAGGTCCTACAATATTGTGTAAAGTTACTTTCTGAGTAACTCCTTGAAGAATGGTATAGACACTTGAAGATACAGGTCCGGAAACAACAAACATGGTGGGATACAAAAGACTGGATTCCTTTGCTGGCCCATCAGGAAGAAATATATATGCACCACTCTTGTCCTTATAAGGATTCTTCCATGATCCTGTTCCATATGTCATAAATTTTATTTGAACTTTAAAACTCAATTCATCTACCTTTCTCTGTACATGATGAAGTAACCCTGTACATGTAGAAAATGATGCCACCAAATTGTCATTGCTAATTTCTGTTTCTGATTTACTTGGTTCTGCTGTGCTAATATTAAAACCAATACTTATATTAGATGCCTTTCCATTTATAATCAGTACTTTTGAAAAGGCATCCAAAGAATGTTGTGCAAATGGCAACAAAACATATGTTTTCAGAGAGAGTGGGGCCAAACTGACAGCAAACAAGATTTCATATTGACCAACTTCCCAGTCATGCTCTTTACTATAGACAGGGTTGACCTGAAATAAAACAGCTTTCCCACTATCACTCTCAACAACTTTAACATAAGGATTAGAAACTATAACACTTACCACATCATTTCTGTGAACAGTCAAAGGATTAGAAACAACCAATGCAGTGTTCTGCTTTACATTAATGACAATTTTTTGTGGGGGTTTATCAGCAGCTAAACTTTCTTCAGTTAATGCCATCAAACCATCTTCCAAGAGAGATGAAGGAGGTGAGGATGGCTTAGCTATCAGATATGTTATGAGTGTAGCCAAGAGAGAGTCAATGTTTTTCAGAGCAGAGTGGATAATACTGGCATAGTTCCTTACTACAGATACCCGTGATGTCCCTGTTATTGCATCATGATGTTGAAACAACGCCAAAGCATGCCTGCCAGAAACTAGACTTGTAAATCTTTTTTCAAGCAATCCAAACAATGTAGAATTTGATTGGAAAGCCTGGACTAGACTAAGAGAGTAATATATCTCAGCCATTCTTAACCGACTCTGTAGTATTCTTGCAATGTTCTTGTACAAAGGTCTGCTTGTGAAATACCCAGTCCAGTACTGATCATCACGGTCATTGTATGGGAAAAAATCACCACTCAAAGATGGAAACTGTTGTAAATCATTTGATATATATGGTTTATCTTTTTCCAAAGCTTTAAAGTAGTCTGACACAGTTCCAAACTTAACAATGATGTGCATATCCTTACTTTGATTCATGTATTTCATCAGCTTTTCCAAATTTCCTAACTGATCTTCCCACTCTGCATCTGATGAGAAACGAAAGTCATCACCATGTGGAACCAACAGAACATTACTTCGGTATAACTGTGATTTCTTCTGAAACTGCTCCCACAGTTGCCAGGATAGAGACTTGACATTTTCATCACTGACCTTGACTATTGGAATGTGTCTTTTACCCCAGGTACATTTTGCTCTAGAGAAGTCAAACTGGCAACAAACAAATGGATCAGGACCACAGGAAGATGGTATGTTGTAGGATAAGAATGGCATCATGTGGCAGAAAAGATCAGTACTACCTTGTGCATCCCATACTTGGCGCCAATAGAACTCAAGATTATGTGATGATGCTAAATGTCTCTTAATTCCATAGTGAACTCTCTGAATGACAACATTTTCAAGCCCTGTTCTTTTCATCATATAAGGCATTGTTGGAGAGTAACCGAACTCATCAATGGACCAACCAGAATGAGGAACTATGCCAAATGTCTTCTGCAGCCACTGATGTCCTTCCACTAGTTGATCAAGCATGGCCTGGTAATGAACAGTGGCCTCATCACTAACAACCCAGCCACCAGTAACAATCTCAATCTGTCCATTGTTCAACAAAATCCTAAAGTTTTCTTTTTCGGCAACTGTTGCATCTTCCCACCATCGAGAAAGAAATGATACCTCTGCCCAAACAAACTTCCAGTGGGGATGTTCCATCAGTTTCCTGACTGCGGATGACAAGGTAGATTTAGTAAAGCCTAAATAATAGCTATCAAAAGTAAAAATCCAACCGGGATCTTGGTGAGAGTGTGGTACAATGATAACCTGGAGAGGCCTGTCTAACCCTTTGACTTGGTACGATTTGATATCCATAACCTCAATCCAACCACTGACTGTGTATACATACTGTGGATAGCCTGTTTGTATGACATCCCATTCCTTTTCCATCTGAATATCAACACGGTGATTCCCTGATGCATCCTGAATACTACATGTTCCTTCTCCTGGGTTAAATGATTCCATTTTGATTTTCTTTCCAGGTTTTCCCCTATCTCCTAAGTGACCATGCTGGGGAACATGATATGATGGACAACGCTCCCTGAATAAACCAAATCCCCATGACTGAGCATTATGAGTGTTGTGCCGACTTTGCTGGTATAATGCCACCTGATGCTCTGCAGTTATGTACATCCAGAGACATAGCACCAGATATACAGTAAAACAAACCAGAAGAATAATCATCCATCTTTTCTTTACTCTCATGATGATGTTATGACTGTCAAAATACTATATAGAAAAATATATACTTTTCTTTTTGTCACAATATGCAAGATTTAGCTTTCTTATTAATAAGACAACACGTGTTGAATAGATGAAAAATGTATACCTTTGTTATTGTTACTACATGCATAACTGTTGAGCTTTAAAAAGAACACATCATTTTAACAAGGAAACATTGTCTTACAAATATAGGAAACTAAAATATCTGTTTCATTATAAAGTGCTGCATTCAGACAAGTTTAGAACAACACCTTCATGGGTATCTAATACAGGAAAATAAAACAATCTTTTTTTTATCTCTACATTGTGAATCCTTTCTGCTTTCAGACTGGTTTATAACAATTAACCTTCTATATCTGCATAGCTATCTTAATTTATGAAAATAACACCAACTCTCTTTTTTTGCTGCATTAATAAATGTTTCTACATCCAGAATCCTTGCTCATTTCTGCATCTTGTTCTTTCTCAACAAGAAGCCTTGCTTCTTTCTACATCCAGTTCTTTCTCAACAAGAAGCCTTGCTTCTTTCTACATCCAGTTCTTTCTCAACAAGAAGCCTTGCTCGTTTGTGCATCCAGTTCTTTCTCTACAAGAAGCCTTGCTCGTTTCTACATCCAGTTCTCTCTCAACAAGAATCCCTGTTCATTTCTGCATTCAGTTCTTTCTCTACAAGAAGCCTTGCTCGTTTCTGTATCCAATTGTTTCTCTACAAGAAGCAGTTTGGTTTTGCATCCAGTTCTTTCACAACATGAAGCCTTGTTTATTTTAGCATCCAGTTCTTTCACAATAAGAAGCCTTGCTCATTTCTGCATCCATTTTTTTCTCAACAAGAAGCTCTATTTGTTTTTGCATCCAGTTCTTCCTGAAGATGTTGCGATTTAATTTGTTTGATGAATAATTCAGAAGACATCCTCAGTATCATATTTTACTGTACATGATGTTTTTGCATCCAGTTCTTTCTCAACAAGAAGTCCTGTTTGTTTTTGCATCCAGTTCTTTCAAAAGAAGCCTTGCTCTTTTCAGTATCCAGTTCTTTATCAACAAGAAGCCTTGCTCATTTCTGAATCCAGTTCTTTCTCAACAAGATGCCTTGCTCTTTTCTGCATTACTGACAATTTTTAATTTCATGTTGGTTTATTCTTTATCTTCTCTACCTGGATATGATACGTGAAAGAATAAAATACGCAAATACATGTAAATTCTGTCACTGTATTATTGTTTCTGCATTGCTGGTCTTGACATTCGCAGAAAGACAATAGACATGAACAAATAACGTTTCTCTTCTATCAGTTTAAGTTGGAACTGTTTTCTTCTTTATGAATTCTGAAAACATCCACTATGGCATATTTTACTGTATGCAACATGCATACTATTTTGTTTCATCATGTAAGAATACAATAACTACATGTGTTAGGTTGTCTTTAGTATTAATACTGTGTTCCTATAGCTCAGAATCAGATACATATACTGTTTATAACAGTATTAACACTTGCCAACATATGATGTCGAAGATGTTGCGATATAATTTGTTTGATGAATAATTCAGAAGACATCCTCAGTATCACATTTTACTGTATATATGTACATAATTTTATTTCATCACTTATAAATACCATACAACTATTAATACTGTTCCTAAATATTTTCAAAATGTCTGAATTCCATGTAAATGTCTATGGTTCTGGTATGTTTATTGACTGATAGTTAATGAGTTATCCTGAAAGAATAGCAGGCTTTATAGGTACATGTATATGTGCTTGTGAGCTGAAATCTTCATTTTTAAAGCATGATGATCATGCATCAGTTCTGCAAGTAGCTAATGAAAACCAACCGATACATGTAATTGGATAATATAGAATTTATTAACATCGTCATCTACAAATTGGAATGCCTTGGCTACGGAAACTGGTACATCAGTGTGCCTTCATTTCATTTCAATGTGCATAAATCACATTTCTTAAAATCACATCCTTTTTTCCATTCTTTTTCTTGAAAGAAAATGTGATGCCATGAATTCAATTGAAATCAGTCCTTCATAATTGAATGTATTGTTTTCCATAATTCCATTTAACAGAATGGTTCCTGAATTGTACCAAATACCCAAGTACATTTGAAGTCTGTCTATTGACAATGATTAAAGTACATGCAGCAATTTCTTCATATTTTCAGAATATTTTCTTTCAAATCTGTGACCACAGAATCTCTGAATGGTGTCTACTGATGTAAGACATTCCGTAGCCAAATTCCCCATATAACCTGTAAATAAAATAGTACATCTCAGAAAAATTATGTATAGTCATGTTTGAATCTAATTCACTGAAAATCCTTTTATATGAAATCAGTGTAACTGAGATTCAACCATGTAATAATTGCAGAATAATTATATCAAGTAATCATTTCAGTTAAATTTAAAATTTGAACAAACTGTTATCAAGTTCAAAACTATAACACACACACACACACACACACAAACACAAACACAAACACACACACATAGTATTTGTGACACATCGTCTCCTGACTAACAAAAGGAAAGGATTGTTCATTTAATGACACTCCATCACATTGTTTATTTAGTGGCTATAAGGTGTAAGACATATGGAAGAAACCTGTTACTGCCACATAGGCTATTATGTCCAATTAGTAGCAAGGGATCTTTTATATGCACTTTCCCATAGACAGGACAGCACAAACCACGATCTTTGATAAATCAGCTGTGGAACATTGGTTGGGACATTTACAAAGCACTCACTCTGGGTTGGAGCCAGTACTAAGATTTAAAATCAATGCCTTAACTGAGATTTGATCCCAGTACCTAACAGCTGTGAGTCCAACAGCTAAACCACTGCACACCGGGGCTGGTCTGACACTACATGTAACAAAAGCCAAGATCCCGAATTTAATGATAAAAAAGGAATTATTAACCACACCCCAGAAGAAAACCATTTTCTCTCATTCTTACGTATGTAAGATAAGAGTTATCCCATGAAAGAAAGCTATGAACGAAATTTCTATCTTACATGGCAAATCAAGTGCGCGTAGTAACTTGTAGCCTCTTACTAAAAAGATGTCCCGTCTCCTTACCCTAATAAGTGAACCGCTACTGTCATTTAGCCTTGTATGTTGTGTTTTCGTGAATGTCTTATTCTCGTGTATTCCGTCAAGTTTCATAATTAAGAAAAGTAATTTGTATCTTAACTGATAACTTGAATCAACTAAAATTCATTCTACAATTTTTAGTTTTAGCTTTTAAATATACTTGGACAGTTAAAAAAAAAAAGACTAGTACAGAATCAAATAAAGGATCAGTGAAAACAATTCAGGTGTTCGATAACTTTACTGATTTTGGCAATTCTAAAATGGACTGAACAAACAAAAACTATATTTTTCATCATTATTGGACTTGTTTCAGTCCAATGTAACTAATTTTGGTTTTTAGTATAAACGTTATTTTTCGATTTCACCCTTCGAAATTTGGCTTTCACAGAAACAAACAACCCAAATCAAGAAAACAATGCTGACATTTGCAGGCCTACCCAAGACTATCTGTTTGTTATTGTTTTCAGTTTTAATGCTGTAATAAAAGGTTGGACATTTTTCAAAGTACATACTGTTAATGATAACAATTAAAAAAATTAACTTACCCACAAAAAAGAAGAGAATTGTTTTGTTTCACGTTTTATGCTAAAATTCACGTCATTCAGCTGCATTATAGTAAGAACACTCGAAATATATGAAGGTGAGACACTCGGACACAATTAATTATACACACAGTATTTCCAAAGTAGTTATATCTGCGTAAATAAAAACCCATATAGCGTACAGTTCCATTTGTTTAACAATCCAACATTAGACTGTGTACGACCAAAGGTAATGGCTGGGTTTAAATGTGTGACGTCAATATTTTCGCGGCAAATATTAATGATTACGTCATATAGTGGAGTTAGCCTATAACCTAAATAAAACTCCTATTAACAGCAGACGTCTGCAACCGAATACTATTTTTTTATCACTGAAA
>JAULBS010133681.1:0-13226 GCA_032355785.1 Symmetromphalus regularis | reverse complement strand
CAATGTAACACTTTAAACCATGTCGTCTTAGCGCAAATATACCGAAGTACACAAGTAGTCTATAATGGTGGGGGGAAGGGGGTGGGGGGCAGCGGGATGGTCCGTCGACCCCACGTTTTGGACAAGGGTGTGTTCCGTCCCACCCCCCACTTTGAGGTATGGATTTTCGCCCTTGTTGTTTTGTTGGAGTTTTTTTTTTTTTTTTTTTCTTCTTGAAAGTTTAAACATGGCAACTATATCATTATTATGTATATTATTTTCATTGGCTTTAAATGAATTCATATTATGTATGGTGAAAATGTTTAAGTTTTCTTCATTTCTGTAATAACTGGTGCTGCGGTTTCACTGTTGAAGCTACACGTGAAGGACTCCTTAACAAATGTGTATCCATGACAACTGTCCATCACTGCGCATTGTCTTGCGCAATCAATGTTACTTCGACCACGTGATGTACTCGGTGGCGCAGAACCTGTCATTTCTGATTTCGAATTTCGAAAAATAAAATCCGTTTCTGAAATTATATTAAAACAAAACCTTTTTAATATATATATATATATATATATATATGAATTTCAATTACACGTAAGTCTTAACATCACGATTTATTTGAAGCACCATAACCCATCCATTCACGCTCGCATCCAACCTGCCTGTCTGGCTGTCTGTCTGTCCATGCTTGCAGCCAACTAAACATGTATGAAACCTACCAATACTACTATGGATGGAACGATATTCCGATATATTGCAATACTTTTTGAGCACAATACATACCGCGATATGGTTTCTTGTATCGCGATATATCTACTTAATGAGTATCCATCTATAAAATCTATGACTATCACAGTAAGTTATAAAAATAAAATTTAAATTTAATTAAAACATATAAATCAACTGTGTCTATATATATATATATATATATATTTTTATTTATTTATCAGAAATTGGTACAGGCCTGCCTGTGATTGTGTGAGATATGTTTAGTAATTAGTATGATAGTATCAAAATGTGACTTTATCACATCTTGGGGCAGACTGTATTGCAGTATCATAGTATGTATTGCAATATGGGTTTGCTGTATCGCAGTTTATCGCAATACGGTTTTGGCCATATCGTTGCACTCCTAAATACCACCCAATTACATATATAATGCATCCATCCATCCAGGCAGCTGGCCAGCCAGCCAGTCATTACTGATTGCAGAAATCCAATCAGCCAAAATCAACAGTGAATATCAAAAGTTTACGTTACCTTTGCAATCAGGTATATTATCTGAGGAGTCAGCTACCCAGAATCCGGATATGTTGCACAAATGAGTGGCACTCCCACCTCCAACTCGTACAGTCTTCTCTGGACAGGAGTAGGTTACAGATTCGCCGTAATACCCCACAGAACTGGACGCAACAAAGTTTTGTACTGTTGGTGGAGCTCCACAGCTCACGGCTTTAAGCGAGAAACATGATATAATAATAATAATAATTTTAAAATATATATGTACATATAAAAAATAAATTTAAAAATAATAATATTAGCACATGTAATAATATAATAGGAAAAGTAATAATGAGTATATTTTAATAAAATTAAATAATAAGTATGTTGTAATTAAAAAAGGAATTTACACCAACTAATAAAAAAATACAGCATAGGCACTATGTTGTAATAATAATAACAATAATAAGTAAATTTTAAAAAATCAACTAATTAATGAGTGGTCCACATACATAGGGGTCAGAGTTCTCATTTTTGTGGGGAGGTAGGTAGATTTTTGCTCGAATTTAAGTGTTTTAAAAGAAAATGCCCGAATATCGATAACAACGTCTATTCACATTTACACTTCAGACTACTGCACATCTTTACTGTAATGATATTAAAGAACAAAACAAAACCAGATAATAAACTTTACTAATTGTTTTTACTAAAATTTACTAATTAATTTTTGTCAGAATAAGAAACTTGCACCAGCTTTTATTTTTATTTCTCTGTGTGTGTGGAGAGGGTGGGGGGGGGCGGCGCTCCCACCACATCATCCTCGTCTCTTATACTTATGGCCAAACATATACATTTTATATATTGTAATAAAAATAAATCATAACGAGTGTGTTGTAATAACAATAAATAGGTGTACCCCCAAAATTACCCTAAGTTTCGTATACCGTGATACATCTGAGAACTTTGCTCATATTTTCCTAACATTAACGTGTGATCTCGATTCCACACACTTTTTCAGAATGAAATTAGTTAAAACTATTTTCAACTCCACCTTTAAAAAATCAAGGATCCGCCTTTATTTACTACAGGTACTTTTAAAAACCGTGTACTTACGTTCACAGACAGGAGGAGTGCCGTTGACATTGTGGACCAACCATGCGCCATTCTCTATACATACTCTGAGGCCAGTTTTACCCCCGGCCATCTGGTAGCCGTTGTCACACGAGAATGTCACCTTGTCGCTGTACGCTGGTGGGTTAGGGGATGGTGTGGCATGGCTAACTACTGGCAGAGGCTGGCAGGTAAGATCTAATACACGTAAATAACAGGAATACGTAAATGTATGCAACTTAAGGTGGAAATAATGTAATACGTAATTTCGACTAATGGCAAAACGGCTTGTTAAGCATCTTATAAATACAAAACTGTTGCATATAATGTTATTGCAGTTTATATCATAAATGTGCTGCATGGATCATGCCTTACAAAGGACGTCTTAGAGATACGATTTTGAATGCTTTCATAGAATTTAACATGTCTCATTATTGTTTGTTTCATGTTAGGAGGAAACAAATAGTTGCTGTACGTGATTTATTACTGTTGTTTTTAAAAATACATAAATGCGTACCATAAGCATTCAAAAATGCCATAACAACAGACAGACAGAAATATATACAGACAGACAGACAGACAGAAAGACAAACAGCGATTTAGGAGGGTTGGGTGGTGTATTATAAAAGGTCATCACACAGTATATGAGAACAATTTAACTGAAGGTAGCTGGCATACTCTAACTTTTGTACAGATATCTTATGACAATACCGTTACGTATTGAATAAGTAAAAAACACGAACTTTCTCTGCGGTCACAAGACGTAGGACATAGTGATATGATGCTTGGACACATGTACGCATAAGTAAAGCACATGCAGTCTGTGTCGAGTGAAGACGCTGAAATAAAATAATAATAATAATATAACTGTATATGTAGCAAAAAAAAAGAAACGGACAAATTATAAAATATGATACATACTTTCTCAAATAAACTTCACTAAATATTTTATATTCAATTTTTTTCTTCTAATTATATTTACAATTCCATTCTAATACACCCATAATATTGTTCTTAACAAAGTTGCTATGGTATTGTTGCATTGTATCTAAGGTTACTAAGGTTTCTAAGTATAACCGAATGTGCTATTAGTGGTTTTACTGTCGGGTATGTATTAAATAGTTATTGTTATATAAACTTTGTACTATTTATGTAGTTGTTAGATATACAATTAAGGGTATTGTTGGGTATATATTAATGTTATTGCTATTAACACATATGCTATTAATGATGTCTGGTTATACAGGGAAAGCTTATTGCTATGAACGTAATATGCGTTATTAATGGGATAGTTTGTGTAATTTAAAGAAAGTTATTACTGTATATTATAAACTTTGTTTCGTTGAGTATAGTTACAAGAACAGGCAGGCGGGGAAATGCATGATTTGGAACAAAAATTATTGCTATATAAACTTTGTTTCATTGAGTATACGTACAAGAACAGGCAGGCGGAGAGATGCATGATTTGGAACACAAGTTATTGCTATATAAACTTTGTTTCGTTGAGTATACTTACAAGAACAGGCAGGCGGAGAGTTGCATGATTTGGAACAACGGCAGTTTCTGTTTGAGACGAAATAGCAATCCCCAGTAGCTAGACCAGCATCACAGAAGCTGTCGTCTTCAGTGTTGGTACAAGCAGCCGAAACTACCGTTAAAAATAAAACAATTATAATTATGAAAGATACGTTAATTTTGATTAACGATCCTTCAGCAGAAAAGGAAAAAAAAGGGATAATTGGGGTTTCTAAACAACCGATATAACCGCATTACAGAATAGTATAATTTTTTTGAAAAAAAAAAAAGAGCTTTAATTTAATTTTTTTTCTACAGAAGTCTGATTTGAATTATTTTAGGTAGATGGGAAGCTATCCGGTTCAGCTTTAACAATATAACTAACTAACTAACCAACTAACCAACCAACCAACCAACCAACCAACCAACCAACCAACCGACAGACTATCTAACTAACAGACAAACTAACTAACTAACTAAAAATGTTGAAAAGATAACCA
This sequence comes from Symmetromphalus regularis, assembly GCA_032355785.1. Classification (NCBI taxonomy): domain Eukaryota; kingdom Metazoa; phylum Mollusca; class Gastropoda; order Neomphalida; family Neomphalidae; genus Symmetromphalus; species Symmetromphalus regularis. The sequence continues at coordinate 8,892 of JAULBS010133681.1, read as the reverse complement.
TTATAATTCTAAGACAGGAACCTCACGACTAATATAACGGCATCACAGAATAATAATGATAATAATATTAATAATAATTACAATAATAATAAATTGATACATTGTCCTACGTCAAGTACCATTGTACAGACCAACTGCAAAAATATCTGCACACGTGCCTGATATCTCAATAAAGATATGGGTAGGTTTTGCGAACAAATGGTCTTTAAACGAGAGAAAACGGTTAGATTCACCCATAATTTATCTGGATTAGCGCTTGTTAAAAAGGAGAAGTACTGTCGAATACAGTAAAAATGAGTACCTAAAGTAAATACCACTAACAAACTTCAGGATATCTTGATAAAACTGCAAATCTTGACGCTATAGGATTTTTCTTTTTAATTGAACGTTTTTCATCACCTTGGACACTTTGAATTAAAAAAAAAATGTTTTTGTCAAAGGATCTTTACCATATTAAAGCCACATTTGATCTTCACAGGAAATATTGAACTTGATAATCGTTGAATTTCTGAATAAAACCAATTTTACTATCTTTAGTTCAATAGCATCTGCCGTCAGATAATTAATATTCGTTCTTAATTCCGTTTCTCTTCTATATAATTATAGAACGAAAGTTGTGTGACTACTTTAATCACATCACATTTTGCGATAAATATAGGGCCTACGAATATACTGTAACAAAATAAATAAATAAATAAAATGCGAAAAGCGCATAAAATTGTATTTTCGTGAGTTAAAGTTCGGTATTCAGAATATTTTATTCAACATTTATAAAAGCAATTGACCTTTCGTTTTATTTCCGAAATGGTATTCCTGTTTTGTCCTTGAAGAAAAGTTCTTGTTAAAAAGAAAAACTCGGGACAAAGTTAGAAATTGAAAATAAATATTTGCTACACATTATATATCATAGCTCTTAATAATCCTTGTCGTTACTTCACCTTTAACACACAAAATTCACTGGAATTTGAGTCCATGCGTTTATAAAGAAAACGGGTAACGAATACGTATTAAAGACAAACTTAGCGAAACACTTTGGCGCTTTGCTCCAGTTCTGGATGCTGTTTTTGAACCTATCTCTTAAAGGAGAAGATTACACGCTTAAGGAAGTGCTTAAACGTTCAATAGATGTCGACATGTGTAACAAGTAACAGTAAAACTCTTTAACTATTCAAAATAAATGCTGTGGAGAAATAGTGTACCTGGCATTTTAGCGTAAAGTAAACTTCTTTTTTAATACAATGTAATCAGAAAAAAAATACACCTTGAAAAAAAACTAATCCGCGGAAAAAAAAGTGCCGCGGAGAATGACAAATTCCTTGGCAATCTCCACGGCATTGTCTATTGCTGCGGACAATTTGAGTGTTTGAATTTTATTTGAATACGACAATAACACTTACCATAGCGCAACACTGTGAGGTATATCACGATAGAGAGCAGAAACATTCCAAGAATATTTTATTTTTTACTGTGAACAAAATCAAACAACTCCTTTCGTACGAATGTTTACAACTGATTTGATAATGCACTTGGGAGAATTTTTCCTTTTCGAATAACAACATAATTAGCAAACAACGTTTGCTGAAAGACATCATTCATGCTACTAACTTAGAAATATTGATTGACACGAAATTAGCCTTGTGGGGGTAGTTTTGAACTTTTGTCGACACCAGGTAAAATCAATTCTATATAATTGGTGTTCTGTTATTCTACGGAAAAAAACCGCGAGATACATCGGACAATTTCCTCTACGCTAAACAAAACATCTCGGAAGTTAATCTTGAAGCTTCAGTGAACTTCACCAAATCACGCACACCAATAATTGTTATATTCATTGGATTAACTTCAATAAATATTGCATGCTTAACGTTATATTCATTGGATTAACTATTGCATGCTTAATTACCAATCATGCTAATATTTTATTAACCATTTCTTTTCAAGTTGTTTCAGCAGAAACATTTTTTATTTCAGTTTTATACAATAATACTAATTGCGAGAAAAATAGAAAAAAAATATTTCTGGATATAAATTGTAGTTAGTTTATAATTGTATCCATACGTAATGAACAGGCAGTAAGTAGAGTATTAGAAGCGTAGACATTTTAATGGTATATATTGGACTTTGTATGGACAAACGTCATTATAATTAGAAATATATATACATGTATATATCGAGGGGTTAGGGCCAGAAGGTCTTAACAGATTTTTTGGTGAACTGAGAAAAAAGCAAAACAAAGTTTCAGCAACGCAGGGGCGTTGGAGCCGGGTGGGGGGGGGGTGCTGCAGCCCCCCCAATAATTTAAAATTTTAGTTTTATTCTTGTGTTGCTTGGTAAAGTCAGTTGCTTCTTAGTATTAGCAGCCCCCCCCCCCATATGAATTTCGTTCCAACACCACTGCAACGTAATATTTATGTCTGAATAAAAGCTGGACTTTCAAATTCTGCGTGAGTGTAGTCCTATAAACAACCAGTCTAATGTGTACATTTCATGATCGTAGCTTTCATAGGTAGTACACAGCATCCCCCGAAATCACTTACTACTGTTTGGCATATTGAAATAATTCCTATAAAAAGTCCATTGGCCCAACGTAAAGTTGGTCATGTCAGTATAGAAGGAACCTCTTAAGGGCACTTACTGCATTTTGGTTATACCCATCAGTAATGACTATAATGGTGTAAGTGCATCTATGACATTTACGGACGATTTTGTAGATAAGATTTTTTAAACCAGAATTTTAGGGGGCTGGCCTTGAGCCTGTACACCCCTCTGATTATTATAATATTTTTTTGCATGCATATCACGGTGAATAGAAAATTATAATATAAAAAAACGGCAATGGATTTATGCGTTCCGATTATGCGAAGACATACAATATGCACATCATTTAAAAAATATTCAGTTCATGCTTGCATTAATGCCAACGTTGTTACAGTTAATCACTAATTATTTTCATCAAATATTTCGTTACCGGTAAATAGGTAAGCCTAAGTGGCGTCTTCACAATGCTCATAATTTCCATTTAATTCTGAACGTATGACTGCACATGGAAACAGAAAATACTAACCGTCGCTGTACAAACTAGCAAACTGGTTTGAACCACAATAGATGTGAATAAACATGGAATAATGTTTTAAAAAATTAATATGCTCGTTGAAAGACGTATAGATACGAGTTTTCGGGAGCGGCATCTAGCTCAAACGGTAGCGCGTCTGACTATGAACCGGTCGGTTGTAGGATCGATCCTTCTCAGTGGACCCATTTGCAGTTTGGGCTATTTTCCGTTCCAATTAGTGGTCCATTTATCAAAGGCCGTAGTATGTCCTGTCTGTGGGACGGTGCATATAAAATAACCCTTGCTGCTTATCGGAAGGAGTAACCTATGTGGCGGCAGCGTTTATCCTCTAAAAAAGACATATGTCAGAATGACCATATGTATGACGTCCAATAGCCAATGATAAGATAAAAATCAATATGCTCTAGAGGCGTCGTTAAATAAAACAAAACTTTACTTTGAGCATGAAACAGGGTTCCCGCGGTCATTAAAAACCTGGAAAAGTTTTGAAATTTGTAAAATACTTTCAAAGGGCCTTGAAAAGTTTAGAAATTTTGTTTAAAATTGAAAAGTTATAAATTTCGATCATGTTTATCAGAGTGTCAGCGATCATTTCTTGTGTTGCATTATGTCCCTGAAAACCATGTTTTTCACCATTAAAGTCTTTGAGTTTAGAGTTTAAACACTTGTCTTTTTATGCAGATAGGACATTCAGTTTTTCCAGATTCCAGTTTTAGCTCATGACAGTGTGATATATCTGTATATTTTTACAGATTAGTGTGTGAAAAAATCATTAAATGTTTTGAAATGTCGTGGAAAAGTTTAGAAATTTTAAAAGTTTTGAAAATATGTACCACCAACAAATCACTAAAACATTTGACTATTTTTGATGATTTTTTACTATTACAGGTATCAGCTACAGACGCAGATTCAAACCGCCCAACCAGAATTCGCTATGCTCTAATGGGTTCGGAGACAAGAAACTTTGAGATTAATAGTGATACGGGAGACCTTTATTTACTGCATCGACTTGACCGTGACCAACCCAATGGTAAAGCTCTGTATCAGTTTAATGTGCGGGCTCAGGATGAAGATGTCAATTTCAATTATGGTTATACCACCGTCGAAGTTCGACCAAGAGACATTAATGATAACAAGCCATTTAACAAAGAAGAACTAAAGGGGTCTGTTCCTGAACACTCTAAGCATGGTAAGTTTTTTAATTTATTTTTTTAATTTAAGAAATGAACTTGATAATGTTTGACGTTCATGGAAGTATAAACTGCTTTACACACTGTATGACACTTAAAATTGCATTCAATCATCGTTTGATGTTTAAAAATAGAATCTCGAGGGAATTCCTTGGGGATTCGTTTGTTGACATAATTCATGAAGTTCATGCATCAATGAACGTTACTTTTTTAAGTCGTTTGATATTATTTGGACCAATCGAAGTATTTATAACAAACGTGTATTTACATATTATAATTATATAAATATGAGAGAATTTAAAACTGTTTTTATGAGAAATATAGCAATGTTTGGTATTGAACATTTTCCTATTACACTTTGAACTGCAAAATCTTTATTGGGAGTTGGGAGTTGAATCTTGTTCCATGTTTTCAAAGGCAGAAAAAAAAAAGATTGGTTATTTATACATATATTTCCAAAGAATTACGAAAGATCTATATTTTCCTGCTGAAAATACTTGTTTTAAAGCACTAAAATTGCATCAGCTTCCGGTTGCGTAGTCCTCTGGGGTTCTGACCCAGACCCCATTAGTGGCTTCCAAACCCCCAGCCTGTCTTTGAGAGTGTTTTGCTGATGGCCAATCACATCCCTGTGTAAAGACAGCAAATGCATATCAAGGGGTCATTGAGTTCATGTACCCCACTTAAGTCATCATTCATGGGTAGAAATTAAGAAATAATTCCACTAGCATTGTTTAAATTTTATTCATTCCAGGTATGGGGCTAGACGGTGAATGTTAGTTTTTATTCATTTATTTGGGGCAAGAAAATCTAAATTACCCATGCCTGCAGGCATGGTACTTTTCCGTGAAATCATGGAATACTGCGAAAAGCAAACAAATAAAAAAATATGGAAAAAAAAGAGTTATTAAATAATAAAACAGAAAAAAATTCCTATTTTGTTATGTTCTTTATGTGGTGTCTGTGCATCACCCTTGCTTTCAGGACGGACTAGCATATGTGATCGCTACGTGACAATTTCATTGGTTCCAAACATTCTCATTGGGTAATAACATGAAGTGCAAAACGTAGTCTAGCTAGCATATTGTCCTCTGAACGCAGCAAAGGTTAAGGATGAGGAAGTGTGTGGTAGCTTCTGCACATGTGCAGTCATTGTCGTTTTTGCATGGTGAATGGTTACGTAAAAACTATTCTACTTCTCATCATCATTCTGCGAAAATCATTTTTTCTCAGTACCATGCCTGAATTGGGACTGAGGGCTTGTTGATTAGATAAACCAATGTTGAATTCTTCGTTTGTTTTCTTCTTCACAGGTACTGTGGTTATGAATGTAGTATTTGGTGATTATGATGAAGGCCAAAACGGTACAGCGGGACTAACGTATTCATTTATTGCTGGGGAATCGGACGGACAGAATCTCATGTTCACCATTGATAGCAATGGTGTGATCAGAACTAACACAGATGCAGATAATCTCGACCGAGAGACCACGGCAGAATACAGACCAACCATCGTTGTGAAAGACAATGGTCCAGGACTTACTCGACAGAGTACTGAGGCAATACTAACAATTAAGTTGTCCGACATAAATGACCAGCGGCCCGTATTTCAACGCAAGATTTATAAGGTACTGTAAAAAATGAAATCCAAGAAATTAGTGCTAAATATTTTTTTAATAATTTTTTTTTTTTTAACGACGTCTCTAGAGCACATTGATTTTGATCTTATCATTAGCTATTGAACATCAATCATATGATCATTCTGACATATTTATTTAGAGGAAACCTGCTGCCACTACATAGGCTACTCTTTCCAATAAGCAACAAGGGGTCTTTTATATGCATTGTCATACAGACAGGACAGCACATACCATGGCCTTTGATGAACCAGTTATGTACCACTGGTTGGAACGGAAAATATCCCTAACTGCAAATGTGTTTTTTAAATATGAATTGAATTGCTATATTAAAGAACAAATCGAAACTTTCTTTTTATGGATGATTCATGAGAATTCGTGAATGAAAACTACTGGCATTGTGATGATGAAACACATATTATATAAAACTAATTAGAAAGAATGCCTACCTATGTGGAGATGGTGGGTTTTCTGTGAAGACATTAGTCGTAAACACTGCATATTTGGTACCTAATAGTTGCTGAATAAACAATGTAAGAACAACCCAGCACCTTTAGACTACTGAATTAATTTTCACAAACATCAGGTTGGGTGGGTATTTGTAAATTGCTCTCCTGCACATATTATGAATGGAAAACCCAACAAAAACCTGAAATAATTGATGTCTATGGACTAAATATTATAAATTTTTGTTATTGTAATTATGGTTTTTGCCATATTTATTGGAACATTTCTGGGCTCAAAAATCAACAAAGACTGTTATACATGCACGCATTTACAATTAGGGGTTGGCTGTCTTCCCCAATATCTTCACCTACCATGTCACTTTGGCCAAAGTTTGTGTACAAATGAAAATTAATTAAATTCTCTTTTGTGTCAAAATTTTCAATGGTGAAAAAACGGTTAAATTTTTTTAATCAGAAGTAACTATTATGTCCTCAATGTGAGCACAATGTTATGCCATTGTTGTCGATAACGTAAGTTTTGCTGAGAAAACGTTTTTCAACTAAAATTGCCATCAAAAACTCTATGAAGTTGCAAGAAGTAAATCAGCAGTTTTGTAGTCTTTTTATTGAAAATTCTTTTAGAGGAGATAACTCCAACATATCCAGAAAATAAAGTTTCACACCACACTTATTTTTTAAGGTTAACTCTGGCTATAACAGCGTTCGAAAAATGTCGTCTTCAGTATTCAGAAGTTTAAACAAATAGTCCATTCTTTCTTATATAATATTTTTATTTTTATTTTGCAGGTGGAAATGTCAGAAAACCAAAAGTCTGGCCAGATAGCACGTGTGGTGGCTACTGATGCTGATATTGGCAACAACTGCAAGCTGGAATATTCACTAGGTTCTGGTGCTGAATTCTTCAGAATTGACACAATTAACAATGAGGGTAGCATCATTGTCGTTAAGGTCAGAATCTGTTGTGTTTTATACGAATCCAGGGTATCTTAACCTTTAGACTACTGAATTCTTTTAAGAGTTACTTCCCCAAAAAACTCGATTAATTTTGAAAAAAATCAGTTTGAGAGGCATCTCATTTTGGTCAAATGTTTTGAATTTAAAACTTAAACAATAAAATAATATAAAGGTATGAACAAATTAATATTATTTTGGGGTTTTGTAGGTGCACGACTTGCTGTCTAGAAATGTGTAAAAGTAAACAAACAAAAAAACACACGTTAACAAGCTTGGTAGTTCGTATTTATGGTCGGATCGCTCACATTCAACACCATTTTCTCACACCCTCGGTGTCATTCAGAATTTTTATTTGAAAATTCTCTCGCGATTCGCTCCCGATATTCAGAATCAAGATCCTCACCTTCAGTAAACACCAAATATTTATTCCCAATTAGCTCTTCAAAATCTCTGCATAGTTCGCGCCGCCATTGCTCGTTACGTTACGAAAAACTTTCAGAAAAAGACCTGCTTTTACACCGAAAGTTTCGATCGATAAAGGAGTCCTGATGCTTAAAAAATCTGCCATTTACAATTGGGAACATCCTGTGTACATAGGTATTGCATTATTTCCTCCCATAATGCATATAAGCAACAGGAAATACTAATTTTAAAGGACCAGTTCGAATGGCTACATATGTCGCCTCCAGTACACAAGAGTTGGCATGACGTCGGCGAGATAAGTCGCCTGCAGTATCATGAAGGTTAATAGACCCAATTTAAAAAAAAAAATTAATGACATCACTAGAGCAGATAGAGTTATTACTTAGTCATCATGAGCCAGCATCTGACAGGTTTTGAACCACTGTCTTCAGCTTGAGAGTCAGATTCCCTTCCACCAGACCACCAACAAGTCCAAGTCGGGTTCTGGAGTATTAGGTTGTGTTTGCCTGAGATGCTTAGGTCATAAGATTGAACCCCATCAATGGGTTTATTCAGGACTTTTGTTGATAAAAAGTTACGTTAGCAAATATTTGCTCACCAAACTTTTTTTTTAGATCCCTAGGTGAGCATTTTTTCAGCGTGGTTTCGGGATATTTTCAGGTGTGATATTATAGGTTACAGTAACTATGTAATATTTTAGGCAACAATGAATATTTGAATAAATACTAGTTACTGTGGCCTACTTAGACATTAGTTACGTGTCTTGTCTCACGTTTCCTGGTGGCGCTGGCTGTTTTTACCAGACATGCGAACATTTAACTTTTTAAAAGTTTTAAAAGCTCACCTTATTGCACGCCTCTAAAGTGATTTTGGACGCACAAATGCATGCCTTTAAACTAAAGGCCTGCTTAGTCTCTTGATTTTTTTTTTTTTTTTTTTTTTCCATCCATGCCCCACAACTGGTATAGCAAAAGCTATAGTATGTGTGTCCTGTCTGTATGTTAAAAGGATGTTTTCTGATTTATAGTTAGTTTGCGTTACTTGGAACATGGTTTTTGATGAATAAAAAACTAAATATATAACTTACCTTATTAATGTTGATATTTTTCGAAATAAAAAAAATGTCCTATTTTTTGTGTAGGTTGGTTT
>JAULBS010133670.1:0-13226 GCA_032355785.1 Symmetromphalus regularis | reverse complement strand
ATACACACAAACATGTTATTCTAGACCCAATGGAAGGATGGCAAGCAGTAGAAGAAGGGTTAGTGCACTGAAACATACACACAAACATGTTATTCTAGACCCAATGGAAGGATGGCAAGCAGTAGAAGAAGGGTTAGTGCACTGAAACATATACACAAACATATTATTCCAGACCCAATGGAATGATGGCAAGCAGTAGAAGAAGGGTTAGTGCACTGAAACATATACACAAACATAGTATTCCAGACCCAATGGAATGATGGCAAGCAGTAGAAGAAGGGTTAGTGCACTGAAACATACACACAAACATGTTATTCTAGACCCAATGGAACAATTTACTCTCCCCAATCAAGGAAATGTATTAGCTACAGCCCTCTAGGTTAATTTATTTTTTAAAAAGCTGCTAACATTTGCTTGAATGACTAGTTTGTGTATCAATTGAGTAATCAAGTTTAAGCATTTTTCGTTTGTAGGCCTACAATACATTATTGTGAATGTTTGCCCAACATATTTTTTGAAGGAGACACTCCAACAACATTGTTAAACTCCACACATATTGCACTAATTTAGAATATACTGAAACCTGTTTATTACAAGATATGTTTAATGTCCTGACCAAAAGTTGAGAAGTATGTAATAATAAGTAAGTATTACCATGCTATTATGCAATGTACACTCACCGAAACACTGACTAAATGATATTGCTCCTATATCATTGGTTGTTTTGTACTGTGGACAATCCTTGCATGTTATTTTGCCACGTTCATCCTGATATTGACCAACAGGACACTTAGAACATGTTCCAGAGTTTTCCTTCGTACCAAGTGGACATTTCACTGTACAAAATACAACAAAACATAAAATAATCATGCAAAAGGTTATATTATAGTAATATTTTTAACATACATGTATTCTTTTTTATAACTGAAATGAACATTTTTTTTTTTTTTTTTATTGACACCATTAAAGCACATTGATTTTTTAATCATTGGCTATTATGTGGTAATTTTTACAGTAACGAGTGAGCCAATTTTCAACAGTTTTTGAACCATTATCCTCATCTTGAGACTCCGATGTCCTACATATTTTAATTTCCAAATATCCTATATACAATTACTACAAATGCAAACGTTTTACTCACAGAAACACTGGTTACTAGATATTGCTCCAATGAAGCTGGTTGTTTTGAATTCTGGACAGTCCTTGCATGTTGTTTGGCTAATTTCATTCTGATACTGACCAATAGGACATTTAGAACATGTTCCAGATTCTTCTTTCGTACCCACAGGACATTGCACTGCACAATCGATAAAATGCATTACATCGTTAGGTAGAGATTATTATATAAAGTGTAACCTTCCATGACACTTTCAAGAATGCCTAGATGCTGATTTTATATAAGACCATTCCTTTTTGTTGATATGGCAAATTTATTAATCAGACTCTATTTATTGTGTAATTTTTAATTATATTGGATTTGTGATATTTAATGTTTTAAATTTAAACATAGCTTGACCCTCAGTAGCTGTTTATTTTTGAGCTGGGGTGGTTGGGTGGGTCGTTAAACCACCATTCAATTAACGAATCAAATGCTGCATGTTATTAACTGGGGATTGTGAATGGAGATTGCAGAGTATAACTGAAAACATTAAATAAATGATGTGGTGAATTTATTATATATTAATTTAATTTTAAAAGGATAACTTAAATAAAACAATGATCTTACAGAATGTACAATATAATTTCAATATCTGATTCCTGAAAGCACTTTTCAAAAATCTTAATTTCTCTCTGCTGAGAAAGTAACATGTAAATCTTGCTTGCACCACTTTTGTTATGAAGAAACAAAACCTTTATACATTAAAATAACACTGCTTTGTCGTAACACTAAAGTACATACAAGGTCAACTCACAGAAACACTGATTAACAGACTTTGATCCTGTTGCACTAGTTGTCTTGAATTGTGGACATGTTTTGCAGATGGATTTGCTGATTTCATCCTGGTACTGACCAATCAGGCATTTCAGACATGTTCCAGAAACCTCCTTTGTACCGACAGGACATTGCACTGTACAACAGATAACATCAAAATTATATTAATGATACTACAATCTATAACACTTTTACAAAAGTGGAAATGTCATCCTGGGCAGCAGAAGATATCAATAAATGGAAGGTATTTCCTTTCATCAGACAGACTAATTGGTATTTATTTGTAATACATATATTACAACTACAATATTTTAACTGCAATACATTTTAAAATAAAATATGTCCACCCATTTGAACCAGAAAGTACTCTAAATGTTGCAAGACAAAATGTTATATATGTTATATCGTGAAACTCCTATTACTAAATTTTCCAAACATGAAGCTCACTGAACCTTTACAGGATTCTACAACAATGTAACATCTTTGAGTTGACAAGATTAAGATCATCTTCTGGCTCTAAGGGTATCATAATTATATTCAGCATTTTTATATCTTACTATTGGTAATATCAGCGATTTTTATCCAGTACATATTAATTCAGATGTTTTATTCATCTGAACATCGGCAACAATCCGAGCCAAATTTGAACCTTACGTTACTACATAAAATGTTTTCTTTGGTACTGAATCCAAGTGTGTTAACATTAAGTTTACAATGATACATAATAACCACAAGTAACTTGCTACTTGATAACTTTTGTTAAGACTTGCTTGCCAACATTTCTGCTATTAAGAAACAAAATCTTTATACAATAAAATATCACTGTTTTGTCAAAATGTTCATACAAGGTCAACTCACAGAAACACTGATTAATAGACTTTGATCCTATTGCACTGGTTGTTTTGAATTGTGGACAGTCCTTGCATGTTGATTTGCTGATGTAATCCTGGTACTGACCAATAGGACATTTCAGACATGTTCCAGATATTTCCTTTGTACCAACAGGGCATTGTACTGTCCAAAGGATAACAAAAGAAATAGTGATATACAAGTTTATTTTATAAAAATAATGAACAAGATAGACCTGGTATTACACTGTATGATAGATAATATTAATGAAACAAAGAGGTGGATGTTTATAATGAAAAATTAAAACATGAATTCCTGACAGTTAAATGTTTCAGTTTCTTTAGTCTTGGTTGCAGGAATATGATCAAGCAATGTGCTTATAAAACAGTAAAGTCAAACTTCATGATAAATGATTTTATTAACTGAATGCAGTCTGTATGGCATTAAAATATCCAGACTTTGTACCTTACATCAAGAACTCAAAGTTTTAAATACTCATAAAAACTGTTGAGACTTTTAATATTCATATTAAATTGTAATGTTAAAAAAGAGAAAATAAAATGGAGATATTTTTAAGATGATAATCTACCAGTGCAATTATGGCTGACCTAGAACATCCTATTTTAGATAACGTAGATCTAAACCCAAACATTTCACATAGAAACAACTGTATACCAAAATCTATCCAAAAATGCCGTAACAAGTCCAAATTCCTGAAAATGGGCTCTGACTAATTGGCAGATCCGGTGTGAGTTACAGGTCCGGATCCCCTCGCATTCAAGCACTAATTCTTTTCCCCATTATAATTTGGTCATAATTAACTTTGGACACCCCTTCCATATTAAAAATATATTTTGATGCACTTCCAAAATTTTTACATCTGTCCCTACATTTAATTAAGGCCTCTATGGGTGTGTTCACCATTTTGGATGGGAGAAACCAACCATTTTTATAATGCACAATGAGATGGAATGCTGGTGAGTGTGCAAAATTATTATTTATAATCTATAATTGGGGTGGGCACAGCTTTATACTCCCTCTGTACATCTTATTATGTCAGTGATACAATATAATATCTTTGTTTCAAACATGAAAACAATAGCATATATAACCATTTTTATTAATAAAAGTAATTTCAGACTGAGAGGGATGGGGATGTGTGAAACCATTATTATTATTATTTATAATGGCTAAAAAAAAAATATATATATATCCATGATTGTTGTAAGCATGGCCCACTCCTCCCTCTCCGTCCACCTGACTATGCAAGTCATAAAATATAATTCCTCTGTCTAAAACATGAAAACAATAGCATATATATCTTACAGAAACACTGGCTACTGGAATTTGCTCCCATGATGCTGGTTGTCTTGAATTCTGCACAGTCCTTGCAGAACAATTTGCTGATTTCATCCTGATACTGACCAATAGGACATTTAGAACATGTTCCAGATTCTTCTTTGGTACCAACTGGACATTGCACTGTAAAATAAATAAAGCATAAAATAATTTGTTAAACCTATTAGAAATATGTGGGTATATTAGATTTTAAACAGTTAGAAGACATTTTGGTACATACTTTTCATCAATTTACTTTCATGAAGACTTGGTTTCTTCACTGTTCTGACAGAGAATTATGAGTGCATGATTCCATGCTTTTACAGAAGATCCCTCACTGTCTACCATTTTTGAAGATATCATTTTTTACATAAAAGATTTGTCATTGAGATTACAATATCTGACATTTCCTACAAATTTTAAGAACGTTTTATGAAATAAAACAGCACTGATGTTAAATGTCATAGTGAGATTATCCAGATCCAGCATTAACCTTTTTTGTTTTGTTTTTAAGATTTGAATCAATAAAAAATATGACTAAAACGCCTCTAAAACATAAATAATTTTTTTTTTAATTTGTTTAAATTAAAAATAACACATAAATAAACAAACAAAAAATTAATTAATAAAAAAAATGAAAAATTAAAACACATAAATAAAAAATAATAAAAATGAACTCACAGAAACACTCTGTGCTAGATTTTGCTCCTATGACCGTTGTTGTTTTGTACTGTGGACAGTCTTTGCAGAACGATTTGTTGATTTCATCCTGATACTGACCAATAGGACATTTAGAACATGTTCCAGATTCTTCCTTGGTACCAACTGGACATTGCACTGTAAAATAATTGTAAGACAGATGTTATTGTATTGATACAATAGTATTGATACTCTACAAAAATAAAGTATTGTTGCTCATGTTTTCTTTCTCTGAAATTGAATTAGTCAAGTGGAATTAGTGTGATTTGTGAAAACATTTCAGTTATAATCTGCAATGCGGCTATGATATTTAAAAAATGATATATTTTGTTATTCAGGTTGGTCACTGTATTGTGCAGATAGATTTGAAAATGATAACTACATTCTTTTTTTAAATTAATTTTTTCTTTTTTAAATGAAGTTACAGATCCACCAATTGACATTTTGAAAAAACATAGAGAGTTAATTTTGGTTAGTTTCCATTTTTTTATCCCTGAAATCAATGAATCATATCAAAATAATTTCTCAAAATGAGACAATACAAAATGGAATCTACTAATTTTGAGAAATATGTGAAAATGGAACAAACAATGTCAAAACAAATCCTCTATCTCCATCCTCTATCTCTGTAATCTTGCTTTAAAAACGTTAATAGGTAAAATAAGTGTCACCTAATACCTAATACAGCTGCTGTTGTAATTACACTTACATATGCAGTTATTGAGAGATTTCGTTCCAGTACTAGTGGTTGTTTTATATACTGGACACATTTTGCAGTCTGGTGACCCAGGTTCATCTTGGTATTGACCGACTGGACACTGGATACATACACCTGTAATTTGCATATTGCCTACTGGACATCTCACTGAAATAACAAGCAGATCATATATTAATGTTTGAATGTTATTTGATTGATTGATTGATTGATTGGTTGATTGATTGGTTGGTTGGTTGATTTGCTCCTTTACTTTCTAACTTCCTTACTTATTCCTTCATTTATTTACATTCTTACTTATTTTCTTATTTACTTACTTATTTTACTTTCTCCTTTACTTACATGTACTTACTTCTTTACTTACTTACCTACTAACTTTACTTACTTTCTTCCTTACTTGCATGTTTTCTTGATTGCTTGCTTGCTTACTTTCTTTGATTTATTTTAAAAATATTTGGAATATTTTTATTTTGGTTAACCAGGAAATATTTAGTTTAAAAGACAATTTGTTTAAAACATACAGACAGCTATGGTAAATATGATATTAGAGAGACACTGTTACTAGAAATAAATCTGGTGTTTTAAAATATATTTATTTAACCACAAAACACACAGTATACAAAGTAAAAATGATATGAGAAAAATTACAAGAATAAACTAATAAATTATTTAAGTCTCTTAAATATCAAAATATAAACCTGCAGAACAATTCTATATATTTTGTAATATTATAATCTATGAAAGAATAATTAAACACATATATTATAAATTTAAAATGTTATATTCTATGTAATTAGAAAGAAAACCAGTTTCTATAGAGGATGACTAACACAAGGGTTTTCACACAGCACTGTATACACTGTGATCTCTGATATGTCAAACAATGGCTGGAACTGGAAATAGCAAAATGCACTTACTAACCAAGAACAATCCTCCAAAGCCCCAAACCTCAGTAGGCAAAACACTGTCATTGTTTTACCACCTCCCCTGTATAACATAATGTAATCCTTAAAAAATAATCAAGTATTATATAATTTGTGAATGACCCCCAGTAATGTTCTATACAATTGAGATGGTACACACACACACACCTGTGTTCAAACACATATATATACACACAGCTATAATTAGTTAAAATATTTAAAACTTGAGTATGCTAGAATGACTAATCCACTTTAAAAAGTAGAAATAAGGGCAAAGTCACACATACACAAACACTGGTCTTCAGATTTCGCTCCAGTGATGTTTGTAACTTTGGCCTGAGGACACATTTTGCAGGATGTTTGGCCAACTTGGTCTTGATATTGACCGACTGGACATTCTTTACATGTTCCAGATATCTCATATGTACCAGCTGGACATCTCACTGAAAAAAAAAAAAAAAAGTATAACTAGAATTGTGTATAACTGCTGCATTTGGCAGCTGTCTAAAATTGCAAATGAGCATCTAGCTGTAACGATACAAAAGGTTGTGATACAATATGTATCCTGTTATTTGGATATATCTATTCATAAATAAATGTTTTTGTCTAAGGTGAAGACTTTGTTTCAAATTTATAAAACTTGTTCAAATTTAATCACAGGTAAAGACATGGCACAAAATGAATTACAGATTGGTTTTAATGTCACCTGACAATAAAAATCAAAATGTTTTAAAACAAATCATTAATAAAGTTCAGTGTACTTTGTTTTTAAAGTACATACATTTTTACAGCTTCTTTTCTTATCCAAACTTCAAACATCTATGTATGGTATTTATAACGATACACTGGTTGTATATTGATAAATCATTTCGTAAACATAATATCACAGTACAATATACTGTAACACAGTATCCTTACAGATCTTGTGTCTAAATAATTATGACCAAATAAAACGATACTGTTCACAGAGTTTGCAGAGCCGAGGAACAACTAATAAAAAAAAGGCCTAAAGGTTTTTTTAGGCTGAATAAAAATATTTTCAGTCTCAGTGACAAAATAAAGTGGCTGAAATCCAGAGAGTTTATGAAGTATGAGGGGTCTCGTCCAATGGTTAACATATTAGCTGGTTGTCAAGATTCGGCCCTCAACTTTCAAATGCAATCCATAGGCCATGGCTTAATATACTGGAGCAGTGTTTTAAACGCCATCTTTTTCATTCATAAAGTACACTTGTCCAAAACAGCATGTATCTCATCTAAATCAAATATGAAGACTACGGTACCTTTAATTTTTGGTTGTTATTTTAGCAGTGTCAAAAATATTCATACTATCTGCCATCAAGCAACCTGCTGTGATACATGTATCAATATTAAGTTTACGTTAAAGCAATGACCCAAATTATTAAATACTGTAATATATATTTGGCCACTTTAACATTAAAATTATAAATTACATAAATATTTTGCTTTATATTTTGGTGCATCCTTTGAATGTTTGATAGTTCTGGTTTTGTAATAATTGAAAATACATTTAAGAAACAGGTCCTTAAATGTATATGAACTTTTATCAGGATTTTCAAAAACAAATATCAGTAATGCAAACATTTCAAAATAGGGATTTCTGAACTTAAATGTTTTTCGTAGACCATGGGATCAGTGTTTTTCGGATCTTTGTATGCACGTTCCTACAGACAGCACATATCATGGCCTTTGTTACAACATTTATAAATGCAGTTCTGGCCTTAGGGTTGTGTGAACCGATTGTATTAGCCCAGCTAATATAGCCACTACGTTCTCATGTACTGTAATTATTGGGTAGCTAAATGGTAAACAAAGAACATTAACCATGGCATAAGCCAGTCATATTCTAAAAACCATGCACTTGCATGTACACATAACATAGGAAGATATAAATTCTATGTAACTTGCTATGTTTGAACACTCACAGATTGTGCACTGGCTTGAAGAGGTGGCTCCTGGGTTGCTTGTAATGTAGAAATTTGAACAAGGCTTACAGGTTGTCTGACTTGTTTCATCTTGATAAGAATCAACTGGACATAAGTGACATGTTCCAGATTCCTGTTTGGTACCAGGTGGACATTGCACTAGAAGAAACAATTTAATGGGTTGTTTAAATGACATTATATTTATGAAATTTTCTAAAAAAAAACAAAAAAACACACAAAAATAAACCCACACCTAGTGTGAACACATATGTTCTTCATTTTAATTAGCAGGAATAAGTCTTATGTGCATGTTCCATAAATAGGTGAGCCTCAGTGGTTCAGTGGTAGGACGTCAGACTCTCATAATGACTAACAATGACTACGTATTGAAATCACTAAATGTTAGACATCCAATAGCCGATGATTAATAAATCTAGATGTTCTAGTGTTGTTGTTAATAAAACAAAAGTTCCCATAACAGCCTTACTACACACTTTGATATTACTACTGATGGAGAAGAACATTTCCTAATTGGTCCATTAAATGTACATAAACTAATAAAAGACAAATATATTAGCTGCAACAGTCTGTAAAATTCTGTTTATTTAACATGTTTTAACATATACTGAACAAAAGTAATTATGGGCAAGTAGATATTTTGTTGAAGTTTTCAAAAGTAAATGAAAAATCTATTGCTTGCGTGCAGTGTTGGTTTAAAAGCATGGGCTTTAGAGGCTGCAGCCCAGTGGTCTCGGTAATCACATAAATATAAATATAATTTTTCTTTAATGATTTTCCTTTTAAAAAATTTAATGAGAGGGTTTCAACTTCTTAATCCGGCTCTGCTTGCACGATTTTTACATGTATCACAAATCACATTTTATTGAGACAATGTTTAGAAGTCATCTGTGATCAAAAATTGTTAAACACAATAGAAAAATAATAACTAAGAGGTCTGCTGATCTTTATTTAATTTTATTGGGTATGTGTTAAATCAAATTATTTGATTTGGTCTATACTCACATATACACTGACTTAATGATGTGGCTCCAGGTTTGTTTGTGATATAGTATAGTTGACATTGCTTACAGGTCAATTGGTTGATTTGATCCTGATAGGAATTAACTGGACAAAGTTCACATGTTTGAGACACTTGTTTAGTACCAGCTGGACATTGC
Source organism: Symmetromphalus regularis (assembly GCA_032355785.1). NCBI lineage: Eukaryota > Metazoa > Mollusca > Gastropoda > Neomphalida > Neomphalidae > Symmetromphalus > Symmetromphalus regularis. The sequence continues at coordinate 3,646 of JAULBS010133670.1, read as the reverse complement.
ACTGGAATAAGAAATACAATGGAGATTGCATGGAATGTGATAGGTCATTTTATAAATAAAATAATTATTATAAGATTATTAATGGAAACAAAGAATTTTGGTGATTATACAAAAAATAAATATTGGCTATATAGGGTCATACTATGGTTAAATTAAAAATATATTGGTGATTATAAGAACAAAATCACACTGCAAATATAAAACATCAATTGTATTAATTCCTATGAATACTAAAGATATACTAGTAATTGTAGCAGAATTGTATTTTTTTATGAAAAATACTTTTCATCTATTACAGGTAATCCAAACCTTACTTTTTATTGGACAAATATTTGGGAATATGGCTACCCTTTCAAAAAACAATTTGACATTGCCTTAAATATATATGACAATTACAGTATTGAAAACTGAAGGTAATTGTCATTAGTTTGAAATATTACCTTACTTGAATTAGTAACTAACCAAGTTTGTTTGTATGTTAACAGTTATAACTCAAGCAAGACAAGAAAGTATAAATACTATACTTAGCATCATATCAGATACTTCTAGAAATAATAAGACAAAAAAGAAAACAGTTTTGGAAATTAAATAAAAGGTAAAAGTTTTATACAAATATTTAAGAAACCATTTCAAATACTGAATAAGTTATGAGGAAAAAAACAACCTTTATGCTATTTTAGAGTTTTTCACACATTCCAGTTGTATTTTTGCTACCGTAGCAACTATATATTGTGTACATAGTAAAAAAAGGTTTAATAGGCAGTTGTTTGTCCTTGTATCACATTTTAAAAACTTGAACACACTTTTGTTTCTCATGATGCAGAGTTTATTAAAGAAACAAAATTAAAGGCACTAGTATTACCCTATTCTAAGTATATGGTACATGTTTATAATTAAAGTCTACATAGACATAATTCAGTTAAAGATGCACTATCACAGTTACAAGTATACATGTATATTTCTTTGTTTTTCAATCCATGTTGATTATTAAGAAAATTATTAAAAACATGATTTGCTCTAATTAAATTATTCTGGCTTTCGGGACTATAAAAACTCACATATGCATTGGCTTGATGATGTGGCTCCATGGGTATTTGTGACATAGTAATTTTCACATGGTTTACATGTTGTCTGGTCAACTTCGTCTTGGTAGGAATTAAATGGACAAAATACACATGCACCTGATACTTGTTTCATGCCTGCTGGACATTGCACTAGAATATGACATACATGTAGCAATAAAATAACTGTTATTTCAGTTGATTAATATAATAAATTCTATCAAGAAAGTTTTATGTAATATTCTAAATAAATATTACACAACTGATATTTCAATTTTGTAACCATAGCTACATTTTTGTAAATATTTACAGATTGTGCAACATTTTACAGTTCATATAAAAATGTAGTAATATACTTTAGATACTTAAAAACAGTATGCACAAAAATATCCAGTAATGCAAAATTTATTTTGACAATTTATAAAGAAAACAATATCATTTTAAAGAGAAAAATTACTCCTTGCCTACACCCTACTTTGAATGTTCAATTATTTTGTATCATACCCCCGACCCCCAAAAATAAAATTATTTTCATTTTCAAATATATAATATAAAAATGAGTACAATACATATTTTTAGATGTGGGTAAAATGGCTAAATATGTCATTCAAGGAACTAAAACAAAATATATAAGGAGATGAGGTTAATAATTGTGGTTTGATGATATATATAAAACTCACATATACACTGGTTTGATGATGTGGATCCTGGATACTTTGTAATATGGTACTGTGAACATGGCTTACAGGTCATTTGGTTGATTTCATCTTGATAGAAATTTACTGGACATTGTTCACATGTTCCAGATATTTGTTTCATTCCTGCTGGACATCGCACTGAAATAAGACACAGAAACTAAATAAAAAACATAATAAATTACATATATATAAATCATAAACACACTGCCAATTATGTGTTTACTGAATCAAAATCTAACTTAATTGAACAATATCTAATTTTGTTTCAAGTATGTTTAATAAAACACATTTCAGCCTATGAATTATGTCGCTAATAAATGTTATGATTAACAGTAGTATAACTATTTTTCATGTTTAAATAGTATGAGATAATGAAGTGTATTCTGTCAAATGGTTACAGGTTCACTGCCATAGTTAACATGCAAGTGTCATATGACCCTGGGAGCCATATTGATCACAGAAAACAGCCTTCATAATACGGTTGCACACCAACATAATTTGAGTGTGCTATATTATACTTTTGATACTGTGGAGATATTTAGGCCACAATGTTTGTAGAAATTGATTAATTTACAGTTTTTTATTGCTAATAATTATACGGAAAATAGTTAGTTATTCCACTTGTAACAATAACTGTGCTCCTTTAATTAGAATAGAATATTATACAACATAAAAAACATATGCTATGTTATGGTCAACATTATAGTATAACACTGTCCACTTTCAAGATCTTATAAAACACTAACATTAATTAGACAGGTATTTAAAAACTTACATATGCATTTATTAGCAGACATGGTTCCAGTGTTGGCTGTTATACGATACTGTCCACATGGCTTACAGTCAGTTTGATTGGTTTCATCTTGATAGGAATGCAGTGGACAGTTAACACATATTCCAGAGACATCTTTGGTGCCTTTTGGACAAACAACTGCTTTTGCTAATAATAAAAAAAAATATATATCTCATACAAATAGAATAGTCTAGAAGTATCATTAGCGGATCCAGAGAGAGGAATCAAGGGGGACAGGACCCACCTTTTAAGAATTTTTTTTTCTTTATATATATATTTTGCAAATGGAAAGATGTGAAAATTAAAAGTTTTTCCCCAGTCCTATTCATCCATCACATTGGACCCCACTTTTCAGAAATCCTGCATCTGCACCTGAGTATACAAGCAGAACAGTGTCGAAATATGCCAAACATTTATCAGTGCCAGCCGTAGGCTATTTTGGGCTCTGTGCAGAGTATAATGTACAGGTCACCAGGACACAAGTTAAATTGTTTTTCATTGCTAATCATTTCATTATTTAGTAGACTGTCAACAAGTACAAGTACAAAAATCAAAAACAAAAACATTGACAAATAATAAACCATGCCATATCAAAGAGATGGTTTTAATATTATAATCAATATTTTTCAAATCATAGTCTTACTGTTTTGCTATTATCACTATACTAATATACATAATCTTTCCCTTCAATGAGAACTAAATAAAATAAAAATAATATTTCCAGGCATTCGAACTTGCCTAGAAAAAGTTTGACACTAATATCTATATTTAATACTTTCAGTATCTAAAATTGGTAGACAATGAAAAGAAATAAAAAAATTAAAATACAAATTATCTATCGACATTACCCAATGTGTTTAGGTATGTTCACTGAAACAAACATTTATTTGTTTAGGACTGATAATAAGCATTTTGTTGATCTGTATCATTAGATTTTTTGGTTGTGTCATTATTTAAAAAATAAGGGAGCGGGATCTAGCTCAAATGGTAGCGTGTCTGCCTGTGAAACGGTCGGTCGTCGGATCGATCCTTCTCAGTGGACCCATATGCAGTTCGGGCTATTTTCCATTCCAACCAGTGGTCCACAACTGGTT
>JAULBS010133659.1:0-13226 GCA_032355785.1 Symmetromphalus regularis | reverse complement strand
CAAACAAAGAATTAATTTTAAATATAAACATTTGATTTGTCCATAGAAATACCTCATTCAACTACTTACATAACCACCGCATCTAGCTTATTATCAATGTTTTCAAAATAATAATGAATTATGGTCATGGATAAATAAATCAAGAAAAAATAACGGCTTTTTTCCGTTGAAGGTGTGACGTATATATTTCGAGTCACGTGACAGGTGTTCCTCCAATTCTATTTTGGGACGAATTCTTCCTGAAACGAGGCCGTTCAATCGGTAATTTTAAATGTTAAAAAAGCATCGATCGACTCGACATGGAATTCCCTTTACTATGGTTCAGTTAAAACGTCTTGTGTGATATGAAAGTGAGATCTAGTATCACAAATGCACACGTAAGTTTCATTCGTAATCAACATTTAGACAGTTAGCCCCTTAAATTACGTAGGAATAGTTCTGCTAGACACAGTGTGCACAAGTGATGAAGCTACCTTTTTTTAATAGAAAAAAATATATATTAAAAAAGTGATGGGGAACATGTATTTGCAATCGAGAACACTATCTAAACTGAATTTAAAAAAATCTTTTGTCTTATTTACTAAATAATTTTATTATAAACTTTCTATCGATAAGTGAGATCTGATTTATTAATAAATTAATTTATGGGGGTTTCATTACTGTTTTGACAATGATATCGTGCAGATATATAATTTTAAATGTAAGACAAATTCTCTGATTGTACAATTTTATATGGTACTTGTATATGATTGTGGCTTTTACCGACCAATAAACAAATTGCGTGTTCAAGAGGATGGACGCTCCCGAAGAATTTGACTGGTTACCTCCGGCTTCTATCACATTATATTTATCAAGCATTAGGCGTACAAATCAGTCTACCAAGCAACGGATAGCGCTCATTATCCTGAAGATGTTGTTGCGCTCAGAACCAAATAGCTAGACTAGGTGGTTTTTTTTTAACGCTTTATGAGAATGAAATTACTACGTAGCCTGTCCTGAACGCAAGATCTGTAAGTTTTCGGCATAATACGATATAGAAAAGAAAGAAATGAAGATTCGGAATATATCGGCATATTTCGGTTTCAAATTTATAATAGGCCGAAGTATTCCGAATGACCGTTCGTGTTCAGGAGGGCGAGCGCTAGCGGTCTCTTACTAGACTGGTGTTTACATATATAACAGATAAATACAACGTAATAGAATACGATGGTAACCCAAACAAACCGTCAGTGAGGGCTCGCTTTCCTGAACACGCCTCTAGTGTAAATAAATTTAGTTCGGTTGTTTCCGTTCCGTAGAAACAACATGGCGTCAAAATGGCGATAGAGCAAAACAACAACCATGTAAACGATTTTATTTTCATAATCGTTTAGGGCTTGTAACTTTGTTATAAATCCGAAATATTGAATGCGAATATATCTAAAGGCAGGCTTGCTAACTTAAGTTGAAAGGTGACATGCTTTTTTTTAATGTAGTTTAAAAATAAAATAATAAAAAGAAAAGAAAAGACTGTAATTAAAAAATAAATAAACAAATAATACCAGCATTAAATAAATAAGTTAAATAAAATCAAAATCACATATAAATAATATGAATATAGTTGTGCAAAATTTCCAACTGCCCTCAGTGACAGTATAATGAGTATTATATCCTGTGATACAGAATCAGTTTTTTAGGGCTGCGGGTGGACATTTTACCAAAACAATATATGTTACTTGACAGAAGTTGTCCCGTAGAAAAAGTATTTTAAAACAAAACAATATTTTCATTTGTGTGGAGAGGGTGTTTAATATCCAAGGGACTATTTATTTTTATCTTTTCTGGGGGAAAATGAAAATTTCATGTGTTTAGTTTCAAAGTACTTCAATCTGCTATTCTGCCACACAAACATCTTTACCAGTATGACCTTGTGGTCACATCACAAGTCATTTTTTGTTTTGTTTCATTGCATACTTTTCACTGGGGTTTAAAAACAAATTATTCTATGTTTGTAACCATAGCTTTTTTATTGCAACAAAAGTTAGATAAGTAACAGAATATTTTTTTTTAATATTGTACACATGCACATAGTCATTTACTGTTAGTATCAGCCTTTTTGATTGTTTGAAGATATTGGATATAAAATGTCATTGTCAGTAATTCAAAATGTGTGACAGTTATGTGTATGTAAACATATCAGTAAATGGTGATTACATGTGGCATACAGTGTCAATTTGCAAGTGTAAAAACATATTTAAGCTAATCTGTCCCCTTGTCTTGGTATATTTAACTAATCATAATTTATATTTAAGTTATAGCAGGAATTTATATAATAAATAAAATGTGAACCAAATGAGTATTAAACGTCTGCAATATATATTAAATCTTCTAAATATTTATTAAATCTTTAACAAATGTTTACAACATTTGTTATCTACAATATTGATTAAATTAACTAAACTATTTATTGAATGTTGGCAGTCTGACCAACATTTATTAAATGTGTCAAATAATTATTAATTTATTATTTGTAATAAATGTTAGAAAATGATTATTTTACTTTTGGTTAAATTTTATATTTTTATTTTGGGTATAATATCTGACATTGTTGAGAGTTTGTTCCAACAAAAGGTTTGTTTGAATATTTATTTTAAATGATTTTATGTATAGACAAGTTTTAGTTCTTTATTTTTTCATTAATTTATTTCTTGTTATTTACTTGTGCATGTAGTATGTATGTGTTTATGTATAAGTATGTATGCATGTATATATTATGTATTCATTTATATATGTTTGTATCATAATTAAATGTATATTACTATTCACTATGTAACAAATGACATTTTTCTCATTATTTTTCAGGACAAGCTAAACATAAGTCAAATAACTAGAATGGCTGTTTGATGTGACAGAGAGTTTCCAAAATGTCAAAGGTTGTTCGTGTTGAGGAGGTGGATCATCCTCAGGATGGTAACAAGAATATGAACAATGATCAGCCACTGTCTATAGAAAATGATTCTTTTCAGGGTTAATACAGCATTTTCTTCTTTCATCTTATTTGTAATTGCACACACCTAGCTTTATCTCAGTAGTAAAGTCAGATCATATGGGTCATTTCATGTCAAATCAACAAATTTTCTGACAATTTTCCACCACTCCGCCTTAGAATTGGCCCAAAAAAATATATGTCAAAATATCCATTAAAAAAATGATATCCTGAAAATTGTAGCTTAATCGGATGACCAGAGGTTTTGTGTTTTTGTCAGATTTGTGGCATTTTTTTAATGTGAATTTCAGCGACATTTTTGATTATCATTTTCAAAACTTCATAAAAATTGGTATAATTATCGCAGAGCTTTCAAATTGGTATTTAAACTAATCAGACAATGGGGAATCTAAATTTAGAGTCATATTTGGTGTCACTTACAAACACATATATGAAGAATAAATTAGTGAAGTTTCAAATCTGTGGGACCTATACCCCTAGAGATATGACCGTGTTTGTATCTGACACCAAATATTTTTGATAAAATTTGTTGAGGTGGTAGATGGTACTACAACTTCTTCCCAACACATCTTACACTTAATATGACTAGAACTTTGGATTCCCCATTGTCTGATTAGATTAAATACCAAATTGTAAAGCTCTGTGATAATTATTACAACTTTTATGAAGTTTTGAAAATGATAATCAAAAGTGTCACGGAAATTTATAAACCTTTGGAAATGACTATATCAGTAAATTTGAAATGGCAAATTGACAAATTTGTTAACAACTTTGTGTAGCCATTTTCATGATGTGTGTTATTTGAACAGTAATCATCCAATAAAGAAGGCATTAATAAAATAAAAAAAAGTTATGCAAAAGTTATTATAATTTGTGTTTTTAATGGGCTATCTTTTGTTCCAACCAGTGATACACAACTGGTTCATCAAAGGCTGTGGTGTGTTGTGTCCTGTCTGTGGAACTGCATATAAAAGACCCCTTGCTGCTTATCAGGAAGAGTAGCCTATGTGGCAGCTGCAGGTTTCCTCTAAACATATGTCAGAATGACCACACGATTAACGTCCAATAGCCAATGATAAGATAATAATCAACGTGCTCTAGAGGCATCGTTAAATAAAACAAACTTTACTTGGAGTTTTAATAACATCTGTTGACAATGCAGCTATGTTTTATTCTAGGAAAACAACAGATATTTTCTGAAAACAATGTTTTTATACATGTATATTGTTTGTCATGAGTGTATGCTAAGATAGTATTTTGTTTTATAGAAATGCAGGCACTGGTGCCTGTTGACACGTTTAATGAAGAGGAAGAACCAGCTTCTGGTGATGAAGTAGCCATGATGGAGGAGGAAGCCATGATCTCAGAGAGTCAAGGTTAGCATGATGCTGTTTATAGTGATTTCTTTATCATATCATGACGTATGTGAGTGGTCAAAGTTCATTGTTTGAGAGATGCAGCAATGGTTGCTGTTGGTGGCTTATGTATCAGAAAGTTAGTATGGCATGGATCCAAAATTGTTGTTTACAGGAAACAGCAGTTATTGCATAGGATGGCCTTGGAGTGGCATAGAAATGGAAAGACACACTGGGAGCACAACAGCAAATGTAAGAGCATTTTTTAGGGGCATAACAGCAAATGTTTTTATGCCATCATGAAATTTGAACCCAGCTGTGGAAATATAAAGGATACATATGTTCATAGGAAATGATAATACGTTCTAGAAATAAATTGTTTTGGGAGAATGTAATTTCAGGAGAGAAAGAATACTTGATCACTGATTAAAATTTTAGCCGGAATCCCATTCACAGAATTTAAGTTCTGAAGGATACTTTATTGTAGGGCATTTATTCCATCAGAATATATTCCCAGGTTGAGTGGGTATACTATGAATCGTATCATGCACAAAGGCATACAAAAAGCTGGCATTTAACTTATCACTATAAAAGAATCTTGTTCAGTGTGCATTTTAGTTGTAAGGGGTTTAGTTACCAGGGGGGCAAGGGAATATTAATAGAATCTATCAAGGCAATTCCAATCCAAGGGAGAAAATCAGTTTCCCCCGTGGATTGGAATTGCCTTGTCTATACCTCACAAATGATGATTGATTCTTTTTCTTACCCACTTAATTGTAAAAGCAAAACGTTTAAAATGAAAAAAATATATGTATATTTCCTACAACATGACGTTATGTTGTACTTTTCCTTGTTTTACTTTTACAAATTATAATGATGTCATATTTAGTATAGGCATTTCATTTTAATTTTTAAATTTTATTTGTTCAATATTAATTAAAATAAATATATGTTATTATTTCTTTACATTTTTAATGTAAATTTTTATTTCAATCCCTGAATATATTTACAGCAAACAAAACAGAGCTATGTCTCCTAATAAGTATTCCATTATTAGTTCGCTGGAAAGGTGTATGTAGAAATTGTCTAACCCACAGGTCAGACAGATTTGCCTAGACCTCAGGTCATATAGATTTTTCTACCACAGTGCAAAAGCTGGATAATCCTGTCCAGTGAGCAAGAAATTGCTATTAATATTATTATCAATGAAATTGAGAGTGTTGTGCTACAACTTTCAATGGATGATGACAAATGAGGTGCAGTTATAAAATTAGACATATAGTCTGCTTATGTGAGAGCTTGTATGAATTGCCGCATTATCTTGTTTCTCATTGTAATAATAAAACAAAACAATATTTTTCAAATTGCTTTGTTTTACATTCTTAACACAAAAATAACATGTTGTTTTAAAAAAAAAAAATTTTTAATATATAATTCAGTGTGTGCTACTTGTACAGATGTACTTGTAAACAATGAATATTCCAAAAGAAAAAAACAGATATCACATTTTTAATCTTTCCTTTATATTTGTCCCACTGTTTAACTTTAAATGTTGGATTATTTTCTTTATTTCAGACACTGTTGGTGAACTGCCTGCTAACTGGCCTAAAATTCCTGAAATCGAGCGTCGTCGAAGTTGTGAGTTGATAAAATCTTATGATCCATGTGTGAGGAAGGCCGTGTCTCATTTGGAGCTAATTCAGAACATCATAGATGACTGGTTCAAGAGCAAGGAGGAGGAACATCCATTAAGCAGAGATACTAACAGATTCTCCTTTATCCCGTCTTCTGGTAAGATCTAAAGTAAAATAAAGCTGCATTACTAGCAACATATTTAAATGACCAAACGTCTTGGTAGTGCTGTGGTTAAGCTATCAGACACGTGGCTGGTAGGTACTGGGGTCAGATCTCAGTCTAGTCATGGTACTTTTAATCTCAGTATTGGCTGATACCCAGAGTGAGTGACCCGCAAGGCTCAGTCAGTAGGTGATGCCACTTACACCAACTAGAGGTCCACATCTGGATTATCAAAAACTGTGGCATATACTATCCTGTCTGTTGGATAGTGCATATAGAAGATCCCTTGCTGCTTATCAATAAGAGTAGCTACTTTAGTGTGATGGCAGCGAGTGTTTGTCTCTCTTACTAAAACTTACCTCTGTTCTGGGCAGACAGTATAGCTGAGTGTCCAGGACAGTGTGTTTGAACCTTAATTGGATATAAGAACAAAAATAAGTATAACCAACCAACCAACATATTTAAATGTTTTTATTTTTTATATAATTATATATTATTGAAAAAGATAAAATTATTAAAATATTGGATAAAAAGATTAGGTTAACCCCATTAAACCAGCACTGTGTGAACTATAGTCTGTTTACACTACTTGGAACATGGATTTTTTTTAATTAGTTTAGTTTGCGTGAACCTAGGTGACAAAGGACTAGAGTTTTGGAAATAACAAAATGTCCTATGTTCCAATTTTTTTCATTACTTTGTTCAATAATATTACCCATTCAACATAGTGTAAAACTTCATTATATTTGACAACGGCAACATATATGGCACACGAGATCATTACAAAGTGAGGTAACTCACATTCCGAACATCTCGGTTATTTCTGGCAATATTCGTATCTCGTTCATCGTTTTTGCTTTAATAAATAAATCTAACAAATAATTATCTAACATCCCCATTCTATATAGATTTGTCCGACATCTGCAAAATGGCGGTCAAATTAACACTGGCTCGAAATGCCAAAACAATACTTTTGACAGCCGTTTAAACAAAACAGAACCAATGGACACATAAATCCAGAGAAAAAATAGGACATTTTTTTATTTAGAAAAATATCAACATTAATGAGGAAAGTTATATATTTTGGTTTTTATTCATCAAAAACCATGTTCCAAGTTGCATAAACAGACTATAGTTCATTTTATCAGTGAATCTAGTTTTGAGAATCAACTATATATATGGAATGTTTTGTTATTATTCAGTTAATAAACTTCCACTTAGTCTGAAAGTGACACCTAATAAGTTTATTTTGCAGTACCTACCAAGAAGCAGCTTCGTTTCATGGACAGCAGACAGGGACAGCACACATCTTCCTCGAGTGTGATAGTATCATCCAGTGCAAGAGACACCACCAGTTCCAAGAACAGAGCTGTTAGCGCATCATCGGGAACAGTGTCTTCACACGACACTAAATCCACTCTCTCGGTGCAGGGGCTTGGTTATCAGGTTGACCAAGGTTTGTGCATACATTAAAGTCTTTACAGTTTAAGCCAAGTTGTAACAGTAGAAGGCAAGGACCTTTGCTTATACAACTCTAGAGGTTGGACTTTAGGCTCAAACTAAAGTATAAAGTTAAAAAAACAAACAAAAAAACTCAATTTTTTGGCTTATTAAACATGATTTTTAAATGAAAACACAAAATGGTTTTTATGATTTTCAAAGGGAAAGAAAATGATTATTTGTTTACTGACACACCAGCATATTGTTTATTCTGTGGCTATTGGGTGTATGACATATTGTATTTTACAACTCATGGCCTTTAGAGAAAACCTGCTACTTTCACATAGGCTGTTCTTTATGATTAGCAGCAAGATATCTTTTATAATAGCACTTTCTCACAGATAGGACAGCATATACCATGGCCTTTGATAAACTAGTTGTGGATCACTGGTCAGTGCAGGGAACATATACCAACTCATTGAGCCTTGTAGAGAACTCTCTCTGGACTGGTTTAGCATTATGATAACAAATGACACACATGGTGTAAGTTAAAAAGTTGCATATTTAGTTTTTGGATGTCAGATTACATTTCTTTATCATATACTGATGATGTCATACCTATAAAAACAAAATATGTAATAGTTTTGGTATCAGTATGCATTGAGAATTTGATAACTATACAGATTAGGTCATGTGACTTCCTTGATTGACAACCAAAAATGTTTGGGTGCTTGTTGTGTCATAGGAGTGATGATACATAAAAAAACAAACATGAAATATAGATTTTAAGAACAGAGGTTTTTAAAAATACCAAATGTAATTCCAAGATGTGAGAAGACAAAAGAATGCCAGTTCTGTTAAATATTACCCAAGTACACAGACATAATTTTTCTTATAAGATTTTAACATTTTAAATGAAGTTAGAGCAATTTTTCAATATACAAACTGTATGTCTTTCTTGTGATCAGATATTCCCTACCTTGGTGCCGATGAGGTCATCAGTGAGGTCATTGTTCTGCTAGCACGTCTGGATAATGACCGGATCGAGACAGAAAAACTAATAGGGGTGGAGCACGATATAGTTGCGAGGCTGAGCAAGAAAATCGATGACCTCTGTCTGAAACGACTGAGAGATCTTCCAGCTTTGGTACAAAAAGGTAATTTTATCTATTTACATTTTGTCCTGGCATTGTAAGTTGGTGGTTGGCTAGGTGGATAACAGCAAGGATCAACTCAAAGATGACTAGGTGAAGGAAGGAAGGGAAATAGGGAAGGCGAGAGGAATCGCTGATTACGTGGATGGATAGTTGGGTATGTATGTCAGTGCTTTAGGACTGGGTGGACAAACTGATGTGTGAAAAGTTAAATGGATTGATGGATGGGTGTGGGTGGGTTTCGGGCAGCCTGACTAATGGACGGACGGAGACACACAGGGGAATGGATATGTTTAGAAAGATGATTGGATAGATGTATGGTTATGTAGAATTGGGTGGGTAGATTTTGTCTATGATTGTCTTCATAAAATGGATACATCATTATTAGGTTTATTTTTTATGTAACTGAGTAACATTTAGTTAGTTTTGTATTTAAGTCACTTTTGAATGTAAATATTGAATGTAAATATTATTATATTTTAAAAAAATAAATGAAATGGTAAAGCCATTGTTATATGAAATGTAATTCCCTCATAAATCTCCTTTGAGATATTATGTTATTGGACTGAGGATATTTATCTTTGTTACATCACTGTAGAGCATGAAGCCTGCATTATTGACCTCAATGAACTTCAATGGCATGTGGCATACCGCCGCCGTACGGAGAAACGCATCAAGGAGAGAATGGAGGCGGCAGAACTAGCAAACACAAGATTCAAAGAAGATTTAGCTTTTGTGAAACGCCACATGTGAGTTTCTTCTTCTTTTATACTTCTGTACAGAGCCGGATTTAGACCTTTGGGGGCCCGGGGCATCTCAGGTTTGGGGACCCTCAATATAGAAATTAAATTACATGACAAACAAAAAATGAACTAAAATGAATGGCCTAAACTAATTTTATAATTATTACTTTTTTTAAAAAGGAAGTCCTTGGTCTGGGGGCCTCCTCTGGCTGGGGGGCTTGGGGCAGTTGCCCCCTTTTCTCCCCATATAAATCTGGTTCAATCCGGTTCTGCTTCTGTGTTGCCTTAGAGATGCTGCATCAATGAAATATAACGTCAGTTGAAGGTCACCAGGGCAGTCTGATGTTGTTTCTTGTAGCCTTCTTTTATCTCTGTTTTGATTGAGATTCAAGAGTGTTAACCATTGGACTCTGTCTTGTGCAGAGGTATGGTTGTTAACTAAATAACACTTTTGTCATTTGGGATTACTGTAGCTGAATGTTTCGTCTTATATTTTGTAAAGGAGTGCAGTATTTGGAAATTATTTAAGTTATTTTAACCACTTTTTCTGCACATTTAATTTATATATGTGTTTATATAATAAAAAAAAAATAATATGTACTAAATATTTATTAAATAAATAAATTATTTATTAAATCTCTGCAATATAATTATATTAAACATTTCCAACATATATTAAATATTTTCAACATATAATAAATGTCATTTAGGTCAATCATATATATTATATCGTATTTAACTAAATCATATATATTATATAGCATTTAGCTAAATGGTTTTTATTAAATATCTACAATAAAGTTTTTAATTAAATCTCTGCAATATTTATTAAATATTTGTAAAATATATTAAATATCTTCAACATGTATTAAATGACATTTAGCTAAATCATATATATTATATCGTATTTAACTAAATCATATATATTATATGGCATTTAGCTAAATAGTATTTAGACCCTCTCATGTATAATCATATTATATCGTATTTAGCCCCGCTCATGCACAGATAAATCCTGCTCAAGTCCAGCCCCGCAGTACATGCATATGGTGTGCGTAGACCGTGACGGCACTGAAAAGAGTATATGATTAGACGTGAGAGGGGCTAAATACGATTTAGCTAAATGGGATATAATATATTATTATGATTTAGTTAAATACGATATAATGTATATGATTTACCTAAATGACATTTATTATATGTTGAAAATATTTAATTTATGTTGGAAACAAATAATATATATTGCAGAGATTTAATAAATATTTGATACATATTTTTTTACTTATTATGTAAACACATATATAAATTAAATGTGCAAAAAAAGGGGTTTAAATAATATAAATAAATTTGTTTACACTTTGCACCCCATACTGGATCCGCTATTGAAAAGCCGATGATAAGATTAAAATCAATGTGCTCTAGAGGCGTCGTTAAATTAAACAAACTACTACTGCTCATCAGCTGGGGCGTCAGAGATGGAAAAACGTCGAGGAAAACCCAGACGCCGGGAACTTAAACCGTGTGGATATTAAATATCGGTATCATGGGGGGAAATATTTTTAAAAATCTGCGGAAATTTCAGACGAAGCAAGCGTCTCGTCTGCCACATAATGGCTACGCTAGAGATCGGTGTTCTCGCCGGCAGAAATTCATTTCAGTTTATTATTTTATTTGTCATGTAATTTAATTTCCATGTTGAGGGGCCCCTGAACCTAAAGTACTCCGGCCCAGCACACAGGGACCCATATTATCGAAACAAGTGAATATTGACGTTTACATGGCATTTACGTACGCTGTGCATTTACATCTTTAATTCGACTTGATATATATATATATATATATATAAATTAAAAAAATATATATATATATCTAAAATTTATATATACATATCAATTTGAGATATTTCTTTTTTATTATTACATTTTTAAAATTATTGTTTAACGACAAGATAGACTATCAAATTGGGATGATTTGTTGCATCCGGTGGTTTATTCTACTGTGTAGAGGAACAAAATTTTGAATTTCAGCAGGATAATGAAGCAATTTAAGGAAAATAATGTTTATTTAATAACACTCCCAGAACACTGTTTATTCAGCGGCTAATGACAATTAGATGTCAATCATACGGCGTTTCATACTTGTGGTCTTCAGAGACGAATTACATGTAATAATAATAATAATAATAATAATAATAATAACCATCGTTACAATCATTTTTATTTATAGAAAGTTAGACAAATAATACAAAATTAAATTAATCCCTAACAATTATAAAAATGTATAAACGTATATGTTGTAAAACTGTTCATGAGAAGATCAACTGTCCATAGAGTTGGAGGGGGGAGCAGTCAGTGTTCATATAACCATTACTCGCCAGAGTGTGCTAAAACATGCACAGGAGATTAGCGATCACTGTGAGCGGGTGGTGGGGGTCAGGTGCGGATGCTTGATTTCTGAAAGGAGGTGTCCAAATGTGATGGGTGAATAGGAGTGGGGGGAAATGGTTAATTTCCACGTCCTTCCACTCGGAAAATATACGTAAAAAAAATCTAGAATGGATGGAGGAGGTCCGGTCCCCCTGGACTCCCCTCTTGATCCGCTACTGGGGGAGGGTAAACGTGGTCATCTATCTTTCTGAATCTCATAATTGAGTTGACAAAGCTGCATTAAAAATCCCTCATTTGGGAAGATTTCTCTCTTTTCTCTCACGGTCCTAACTGCGTCCATCAAGGTTATGTCTCTCTTGATCATAAGAAAAGCCAATACAATGGCGGCAGAACGGCTTATACCTTGTTGACAATGTACAAACACCTTTCCTGCAAGAAAAAAAAGTACTGAATGTATTAACTTAGTACACATTAAACGTAAAGAGTTAAAAGTCACAGCTGAAACAATATTTTAAATGTTCTCTCTTCTTCAAGTCTTAACATAACTCTAATGAAAATCTATTGCGACTTTTAGTCAAATTCGAAATTTACTATTCCAAACTATTTATTTTAAGGAAAAGAGAGAGAAAAAAGATTAATTATAAAAAATGTAATATGGAAGTCAGCACTAATGACATCACGGTCGGATCTTTGCCTCCAAGGACGGAAAGTCTTGGTGTTGAAGGATGTTAACAAGCAGTTTTTTGACAAAGTTTAAACATCAAATATATTATTTTATATTATTACTGTGTTGTAGCATCCCATCTGTTTTAGTAAGATGCATGTATCGTTAATGTCAAAACAAAAATAAAATGTTATTACTATCACTTGAGCTCTAACTTAATGATAGATTTATAAAATAATTAACATGACGTTTTTAACCGTTAACATTTACAAACAAAATAGTACCCCAAAAATACTATTTTATCAAATGTTATTTTATAACCCCGTAATCAACATTTATTTTCAAACATGCTGACCTTTAGACAAGAGACATTTGTCAATTTCTTCAGCTGCGTCATGGAAATATTTATAGATTCTGTACGTCATAATATCTAGGGCAGGAATTCCGTAAAACTGGATGTCGACATCTCGGTAAAACTCGGAATTTGTGTTAATCTGGTTAAACTTGGTTCCTTGAGCAGCGTTCACAACCAGCGTAATTCCAAGCGATTTCAGCTCATCTTTGTCTTTTGCAGTTGTACTGAAAATAAAACCATTGCCATAAATATTTAAAAGGTCACAACAGGTTTAACAAAGGCCGTGGTATGTGCTATTCTGTCTGTGGGATAGTGCATATAAAAGATCCCTGGCTGTTTATAGAA